>CABHPH010159537.1:7734-23890 GCA_902168325.1 Peromyscus nudipes | reverse complement strand
AGAGAGAGAGAGAGAGAGAGAGAGAGAGAGAGAGAGAGAGAGAGAGAAAGCATGCATAAATACAACTATAAATAGGAGAGGAGGCATTAATGATAGCAAAGAAATACTACACAACACTAGAGGCTATTATGAACAAAGTCTTGCTAAGAAACTGGACAACCTAGAATAAAGTAATAGATACCTAGAACCATACAACTCCCCAAGATTTATTGATGAAGAAATAAAAATATCTGAATAGATGACTAGTGAGTACAGAGACTATATGTGTATTAAAAGCCAGGGTTATGGCTTATTTCCTTCAAGAATCAAAGAATTTAAATGTTTTCAAAAGACCTAACACTTTCAAATTCATTTGATAAGACTAGAATTAGCCTTATAGCCAATCCAGATAAGAAGACTACAAGAATAGAAAGGACATGCCACTGCTGAACTTAGCTGCGAATACCCCTGACAAAATAAGAGCAGGTAAAGCTCTGCCAAATGCTAAAATGGTCATATACCACCAACAAAAAGGATTTATTTCTGGGATAAATGGTTCAATACATACAAATTAATAAAGGCAATATAGCATATTAACCATACAAAGGATAAGGTCATAGGAACATCTCAATAGGTGTGGGTAAAGCATTTGACAAAATTTAATATAATTTCATAATAACTCTATAAATTATATTCACTAGTAATATACTTCAACATAGGAAAATCTGTACATGATTCTTCTATAGCCAAATATTATACTCAATGCTGAATGGCTGAGAGTGTTTTCTCTAAGGTAGGGCAAGAGAAGGATGTCCACTCTCACAACTTCTGTTCAGCACAGCATTGGAATTCCTAGCCAAAGCAATTAGTCATGAAAAAGAAAAGTTATTTAAACCAGAGAGTAAGAAGTTAAATTGTGTCTGTATGTAGGAATACTTAAAGATTCCACAAACCCCTCTCAACCAATAAGTTTAGTAAAGTCACAGGATACAAAATCAGCATACAAAAATCAGTTGCATTTCTACAAACTACTAATGTACTAGTGGATAAGAAAATCATGAAAATGATCACACAGTAGTATCAGAAAGAGCAAAATACATAGGAATAAATTTAGCAAAGCAACTGAAATATCTGCAGACTAAAACTCGGCATGTTGATGAGAGAAATAAGTTACAAATACATGGGAAGATACAAATATACATGTGCCCTGTATGCATGGATTAGAATTATGTCCACACTGCCTCAAGTGACCTGTGGACTCATCCAACCTGTATGAAAATTCCAATGGAATTCTTTACAGAAATAGAAGAAAACCCACATTCATATGAAGTTGTCAAAAATATTGAAACAAATCAAAGCTGGAAGCATCATACTTCTTAATTTCAGATTACATTACAAATCCATAATCATCAAAACAGTGTGGTGCTGGTATAAAAACAAACACATAGATTACTGGAATGGAGAACCTAGCCACATGTGCACACATGTGTCCTAAATTCATCAGGGGAACAGTCTCTTGACTAAACAGTACTAGGGAAGGAGGCACACACATAAAATATGAAAATGTAACCATGACTTTGTACAACATGTGAAAATCAACAGAAAGTGAACTAAAGACTTACTTGAAAGACTTCCAATAACAAGAATCCTAGAAGAAAACACTGGGTGGGAGAGCTCCTTTACTTTGGTCTTTGTAGAGATTTTGTTTTGGATTTGACACAAAAATACAGGTAGTGAAGTGAAAAAAGAGAAGTAAGCCCTGCTCTGTTAGAGTCAAGGCAGGTAAAACGAGGAAGCCTATGGAATGCGGGAAGCACTCTCAGAGTTATATGTGACGGGTGGCTAGTATCCACAGGTAGGTAAGTAAAGAGCTCACACAACTCAACAACAAAAGCAACCTGATAAAACACCAACAGCAAGGGGTGGGTTGGAGAGAAGACTCAGTGGTTAAGTGCAGAGGACCCAAGTCAGTTCCTAGGAATCATCTAAGGCTCTCCCAACTACCTGTCACTCCAGCTCCCAGGGATTCAATGACCTCTTCTGGCCTCCTCAGGCACCTGCACTCACATGAGCACACCCCCACACCCAGACACATTCCATATACATATTTTAAAATAAAATAAAATCTTTCAAAAAAATAGACAAAGGATTTAGACCGACAGACAAACACTCTACAAAGAAGGTGCAGGACATCACGATCATCTAAGAAATGCAGTTTTAAAACACACCAAGCTGTCACCTCGCACACATTAGAATGACGATTGCTAAGAGGTGACAAGGGCTTGAAAGGGTTGAAGAAAAGGAAATCCTTAGACACTCTCTATGGAAAAACACATTGTATTTTTCCTCCAAAAACTTCAAAATAAACTGCACGTGAGTCTAGGTTAGTCTATACCTAGAGGAAATGAAGTCGGTAAGCCGAAGGCATGTCTGCATCCCTATGTCCATGACAGTACTCATCACAGGCAGCCTGTACAGCGAGACCATTTAAACGTCTGTTGATGGATGGGTGGATAAAGACAATGTGAGATACATGCAAGCACACAATTGAATATCATTCATCCATAAAAGGGAGACATGTTCCCATGGCAACATGGGAGAGTCTACAAGATGTTATGCTAAGTGAAATAAGACAAACCTAGAAAGACAGATACTGTGTAGTCTCACTGTGTATGCAATCTAAGAGGCCAGACTCAGAAAGGAGAGCAGATGAGGCTGCCAGGGGTTGGGAAATGAGGAACTTGGGGAGATGCCAATCCAAGGGCACCAAGCATCACTTGTAAGGTGATTACACTTTTGGGACCTAGTATACAACCATGTGGTGACTGTAACTGATACTATATAATTGAAGTCTACTTAGATAGTCAATTGTAAGTGTTCTTGCTGCAGTGAAAAGGTAACTATGTGATATGACAGATGCATTAATCACTGTGATTGTGAGAGTGATTTCACAATATACAGGCGTAGTGGCACAATCAGTGATAGCAGTAATGGGCCGTGTGCCGTCTGCCAGTGTTGGGACTGTGTGTGTGCAAGCGTAATCCACACTGTTCACTCATTCTCAGACCATATCACAGTCACTGGCACAGCCCGGTCATACTCAGCCAACCACCCCATCATGCACCTTCAACATGTGCAGTAAACAGCAGCCATGTTGGTGAACTTCAAAGAAGTAGTATCGTGCTGGTTAGTTCTTGTCAACTGAACACATACTGAAGTCACCTGGGAAGAACCTCACATGAGGAATTGCCTTCATTGGCTTGTGGGCATGTCTGTGGGGCTTTTGTTTGACGAATGTTTGATGTATGAAGCACTGTGCGTGGTACCACCCCAGGCAGGTGGTCCTGGGTGATATAAGAAAACTGGCTGAGAAAACCACAGTTAGCAAACCAGGAAGCGGCATTCCTCCACGGCCTCCGCGTCAATTCCTGAGTGAGTTCCCGGTCTGACTCCCTCAGTGGTACACGGTGACACGGAAGCGTAAGCTGAATAAACCCTTTCCTCCCCAAGTTGCTTTGGTCGTGGTGTTTATCACAGCGACAGAAAGCCAACTAATACGAATGTTCTCCTGGCCTGCCGTGCACGTGGTGCACACGTACATTCACACACATAGATGTTGCTTCTCTCAGCTTGCAGGATGTTTTGCTTCTAACATTAAAAGGATGAAATAACAGACAATAAGGAGGTGAATCTGCGGATGGGACTAGATTATGTGCAGTTCATCGGTAATGACAGCGGTGGACAAAGGCTGAGTGCTCTGGTGCAGCCGCTCTGTTTCCACGTGCTCCCCCACTCCCTGGATGTGGGTGTTCCTTACCCAGTGGGGCTGTGAACATGTCATTCAGGCATCTCTGTTTTGTCCTGGGTGTGTCACCCCTCAGTTATGAATGGCAAGCAATTGGCCCGGCTTGTTTTAAGTCCAAACAGAGCGAGAGGGACATGCCAAAGTCACAGACTGATGGTAGAGGAGGTGACTCTATATACCACACAAGCACTCGCACAACACACACACACATACACACACACACACACACACACACACACACACACACACACACACGTGAACAGGTAAACCCGTACACATATTCACATACAGGCACGTGCACAAAAAGTGCACATAGTACATACACATGAGGGAGAAAGAGAGAGGGGGATGATAGGTAGACAGCAGGCCTATGCATGGTAGAAGCAGCAGCCAGCATTGCATCATGGGTGAGAGCCATCAAACCCCGCCCTGGCTGCATATGGGAAAGCCTCACGTCCTCTTGTGCTGTTTTCTTCCTTGTAATGGTAGTTCTGGGAGCAGAGATGCAGACTGACAGCTAGGAACAGAGCATCTGCAGGAGTGCTCTGTAGTGATGCACTTTGATAGACAGGTGTGTGTCAAAACAGGGAGAAGGAGGAGGAGGAGGAGGAGGAGGAAGCTAAAATGCTTGCTTCAGAACTGTGCTCAGAGGGCCCACTAGGTGCCTCATATGAAGAAAGTTTTATAAGCCTTGAAAAATATAAAGCAAAACCTCTCTTCTGGTCTTCCTTGTAAATCCATTCACAATCTGATTTTCTAATACCAGGCTTGAAGTCCCACAGAACTAACATTACTAACAGCAACATCCCCTGCTGATGCTTTGGGATGTGTGCATGGGCAATGTTTGAACTTGATCTAGGACCAAGCCATTAGGACAGAGGTTGAGCCCTGTCCCCAGGCCGCTCTTAAAGCACCTAGGGAACTTGGTTATTGTCCCCTCCTCAGCTCTCAATCCATTCATAGCTCTGGCATCTCCATTTTCCTTGAGTATTTCCAATATCAAGTTCCCTAGATGAGGCTTTGGGTCTTCAGGTAGGTTCTGCGCACTGCAAAACTTGAATGGCATGTCTTCAGATTGTCCCACCCCTTCCAGAAACTTTTCCAAACCAGCTTCTCGTGCACACCTCACTAGAACATGCTTGAGGCCTGAACATGCTATGTGGCCTGCATGTTCATGGGAGACCCCTGGCAGTGTTAAATCCCAGCATTTCTGAAAGGTCACTTCTAACCCCCACAGTTGATGTTGCTAGTTTTTTTTTTCCACAGGGCTGTGGTATTCTCCCGTTGGCTGCCTGCTCCCATACAGTGACCTGCTTGGGAAGCTCCTCCCACACTCCACAGCATCTGCCATGACCTCTGCTATCTGCTGGCATCCTCTGTGGCCACGTATGCTTTGTTTCCATTTATAAATGGTCTGTTAGTGATGGGGTCAAATGTCTTCCCTTCCACAGGAATGTCTTATTTCTACAACTAAATTTCAAGTTCTTTAAATCTCTACCTTTGCTCATGGTGTCCTGTGCAATAAATACTTGTCAAGTGAATCTGAATCTGCAGAAATACAAGTATGGTGCTGTACACACACACACACACACACACACACACACACACACACACACACATCTTGTGGGAACCAGCTCATTGGTCATATCAATTTTGGAAAAATACACTATTGAAAACATAACTCCTGTGGAAATGTCAATAACTCTGGAAGATATCTAGCACTGATCCCAATGTGGAGTTAGACCCTCACATCAGAGTTATATGAAACACTAGGGGGGAAAGCCTTTATGAGATGCAGGGTTGTTGAGACACTCTGAGGGAGAGCAAATGTTATTCTCATTTTAGAAGTTCCTTTACTTCTCATTGAATTAGAGATTCATTCCTTTATGCCTTGGCTCTGTGTTTGGAGCCCATTCTTAAATGAGGTGTAAAAGCTCTGTGTGTGCTGAGTGTAGGGCTAGTACTGTCAAGTGTACCTCTCTTTCTTAGAAATGAGCTCAGTACTACACACACGTGTGTATACGTTCTCACATATACTCTTATGTGTGCATGTATGGGCAGAGACATACACCCACTCACACCCGCATACATACATGTACACACATAAACATGTTAAATCAGATTTTGTGATCTTTTGAAAAAGAAGCAGATAGATGGGCAGTAGCAATGCTGTATAGTACTTCTTGTGTAGCATGCAAAGGCCCTGGGTTTGATTCTCCAGTATTGTCTAATGCTTCCCTGCCCTCAAAAAAGCCACAAAATGCAGGCTTGTGGTGTGAAAGTAATTTGATGTTAAATTGATGCCCCCCAAATTTAGAAATTCAAGTTCCAATCTAACTACATGCAGTCAGACCTCTATAATATAGTGATAAAGCCCTAACCATGTTCAAACTCAAAACAGTCCATTATTCTACAAGTTGGCAGCATTCATTTATTGTTTTTGTTTTATTTTGTTTTTGTTTTTCGAGACAGCATTTCTCTGTGTAGTTTTGGTGCCTGTCCTGGATCTTATTCTGTAGACCAGGCTGGCCTCGAACTCACAGAGATCTGCTTGACTCTGTCTCCTGAGTGCTGGGATTAAAGGCATACACCACCATTGCCTAGTGGCAGCATTCATTTATTGAGCCTGTCCTTGTTCTAGAGGCATGACATCCTTCTGTGGTACATGTCTTTGGGAAGGGCATGTAGGCAGAGTTTTTTGTTGGGCCACTGGCCAGATCCTAAGTAACCACATAAAGACTTAATATTAATTATAAATGCTCAGTGAATAACTTAGGCTTGTTACTAAATGGCTCTTACAACTTAAGTTAACCCATATTTCTTATCTAAGTTCTACTGCATGGTTCATGGCTTGTTACCTCATTTTCTACATGTTGTGCTTCCTCTGCATCTGGCTCTTGACTCCTCAGACTTTGCCCTTCTTCTTCCTTGCATCCTTCTAGTCTGGCATTCCCACCCAATCTCTTCCTGCCCAGCTATAGGCCAGTCAACTCTTTATTAACTAATGAGAGTAATACAGATTTTCAGTGTACAAAGATTGTTCCACAGCAAGGGCATGTGCCATGATGATCCCTGTCAATGATGGAACATAGGGAGAATGGCCTCTTATTTTTGAGGCTCATGCTGACATGGAGATACCTGGAAGGCATCAGCTGGCCCTGGACTGCACACAGTGAGCCCTGGAATCCAGCAGGAAACAACACGAAGACCACCACTCTGAGGAGCAGGAGCAGGGACTCAGTGGCACTGTCTACCTTGCAGCTGTCCATCACACACCTGCTTCCAACAAACGCTGGAGGCGTGTGCACTTCTTTTGAGGTCTACTTATTCTCATTTCCTCTTGTGCCCTGTGTTCAGTAATGCATTTCCAGCATGTGTTGAGCTGTGCATGTGGTCCCAGACGGTGCATATGCAAATGCTCCTCAGATCACAGCCCCCCTTTCCCCCTCAACACTATTAACACATCATCTGAACACAATTTATGTTTTGAATCTGTTCTTACTTCAGAGTCTTCCCCAAATCTGTTTCCACTCGCCTTTCTTCCTGGGTTTGAGACCTTGGCCCTTTTCAAGAAGTTCTTAAGTATCTTTCCCAGATGACCAGCCAGCTGCTGTGAGATGCCCTGCCATCCTTCTGGTCTCACTTCACATCAATCCTTAAGCACCAGATTGGCAGACTGGTCATATGAATGAGTCAGGAGGGTGGGGCCAGGAGACCATGGGGACTGAGCAGAGGAATGAGTGATGTATGGCCTGCACAGAAAGGCTGGGGAAAGACCCGTCTACTCGTAAATGCATGTTCGGCACCAGAGGTGCATCCATGAACTTCACGGATAGGAAGGAAATATGCTGACGCTTTGATGGATTTCATAACTTCATACACAGCCACCTGCAGGGCCAACCCAGCTCCCTCACATGGAACCAGGCAACCAGAGACCCGGTACCTCCTGTTGCTTCAGGTTACCCATATCAACTGGGGCTCAAGAGTGATGCTTTCATAAGAATTTCAAGAGGAACGAAAGTTCTCCTAGGACAACTGACGACACAGAGCTCACAACTTGAGAGGTTCAATAACCATGGACAATGGTGGTAGCTACTGGTGTTCTATTATAGATGTGGTTTATAGGACAAGCTAAGGGGGCAGGTGAGAAGGAGGCAGGGTGTAGGTGACTAAAATCCCTTTACTCCCCCGTGCCTGAGGCTCTGTGAACTAGTAGCCGCTGCACATGCTATCCTGCTCATCGGTGGGTGGGCTCAGGGGGCCTTAATGCCGCATGGATGAACATGGGTTCAAGGAAAGACAATCAGTGGTCTGCACAAACTTGCAGTTTGATGTCAGCAGTTTCAGGAACACTTTAGCCAATTGATTTCACTTATAATAGTCTATCTTCCTGCATGCATGACAGGGTAAGAGGGAGAAGATTAGATTATGTTCACTGTCCTTTCTGTGCACCCACCAGACACCCCGCCCCCAGTCATCTGGTGAGTTGACATTAAGGACAAAAACCACTCCCTGCTGGTATGCGTGAAGGAACACTCCGGTGAGCCGCTGCAGCAGACGGCGCTCGCTTTGTTTGCCCACTCCCGAGGGACACCACAAACAGCCACGATGTGTATCCACAAGTGTTCCTAACACCAAACCTAGACCACGGAGGAGCAGTGCACACAAATCTACACTCAGTCCTTTGGCTTGAATTCCACTTGGTTAAACACTGAGTGATTTATTCCAAGCTGCAAGAATGCAAGGCTTAGGGAGGAGGCTGCAGAGGGGCGTCTTACACACGTAGGCCTGTGTGAACGCAGTGTGTTTTCTTCATGAGATGCTTACCCACGACAAGAGTTACCGCATACCGAGAGCTTCTCTGCGTCGATGATTCTCCCTCTGTCCTGTCCAACGTCACCGCAATCCTGGGATTGCATCATATTCTCAGTTCTATAACCCATAGAGCGATGCTTACAAAAACAAAATAGCTTCTCCCAGATTAAGGGCTGAGAGAGTGGCAGATGTTAGCAGATGGCCGTGCAGTAATTCAATCCTTATTTTTGAAGGAAGAATTAACAAACGAAAAGGCCCCGGGTCTGTGTGGTTTCTAAGCCAGTGCACTTACTCTCTCATACTGGTTTATTTAATGTGATGGGGACTTTGAGGTGAGGTTGGTCCAGGCTTTTCACAAAAGAAATCTACCAAGTACACAGTGAGGCCCCGAACAGTGCCTGTGTCCCAAGGAGTTTACACTTGCCTGTCGAGTTTATAGGAAGCAGCTGAATTCAGGCCCCAGAGACCGAAGTCTCCATGCTGTTCTGTCCTCCAAAGTGGTTTCATTGTACATCAGCGTTGCTTTGTTCCTCTTCCTTTTGTGACGAAACAGTTGAAGGAGAAAGGCTCTGCTTTAACGCAGAGCTCAAGGTACAGTCCACCATGGTGGGAGTTCAAGGCAGAAGAGAGCAGTGCAGTATGCTGCTGCCCGCCCCCACCCCCACCCCCAACCCCATGTCCACAGTTCAGGATTCCCTGCCCAGGCAATGGCTCCTCCCATGATTAAGATGTCTTCCCACACCAATTACCAAGGCCAAGATAATCCCCCCCAGGCGTGCTCACAGTCCCAGGTGGTTCTAGATTCCTTAAACTGACAGTGAATACTAACCATCACAGGTATGAGAACTTACAGCGGTGACACTCCAGAATGTCTGCCCTGAGTCCTTCATCATCCTTGGCTAACTAGAGACACCTTTTACTTAGTTCAAACCTCTCTGGAATTCCTTTCTTACCTAGAAATAAAGATATATTATCCTTTAGACTGATCATATTACCGGATGCCCCTAGGGGGACATTAGGTGTTGAAGGAGCATCCTGGAGGTCCACCGGAGGGGAATACAGGATCGACTAAAGTCTACAGGGAGTGAGTGGTTCCCCTAAGTCCCAGGCCACTGTTGACTGGAAATCAGAAAATGCTTGCTTCATGTGTCTACTTGGTTTTGTGCAGGTGTGCATGCATGTGCCTACGGAGGACAGAAGACAACATCAGATGTCTTTGTCAGTCACTCAGTATCTTACTTTTTAAGATAGGCATCTTTTCTTGAGCTAGGAGCTTGCTGATTGGCTAGACAAGCTGGCCAGCAAGTTCCAAGGTTCCTCCTGTCTACATATCCCCAGTGCTGGGATTAAAGGAGCACACTACTGCACCTGGCTTTTTGTGTGCTGGGGATTTCAACACAGGTCCTCCTTCGCATAGAAATCATCCCTCTTATTGAGTCAGGTCCCCAGCCCCTTAGTTCATTTCCAAAGCGGTGAACTGCAGAGCAGGTGAGGACATCTGGTGGTGGATAGCATGGGTGGAAGGACTGTTCTGTCCTATCCACTCTTTACTGACTTGCAGTGTGTATGTACATGGTCACTTCTTGGAGCTGCCTGTGTGAGTTGGTGAGGACTGTGTACATGGAGGAGTGTCCCTCTCCAGTCTCATCTGAACAAAAAGCTAAATTGGATGTCATGCCCAACATGTCCACCTATATAAGCCATGGCATGCTACAATCTATTGTCTATTACATGGCATGGCTAGCATTCAGGGACATGCAATTCTGCAGACCAATAGCTTCACTCGACACAAGAGCAGGTGGAGAAAATAGATACTATGGCTGAGCGCTTTGAAAAACTATTAGCCTAGGGCCGAGGAGATGGCTCCATGGTCAAAGTTCCCGCTGCACATGTAGCAAACAGAAGGCTAGAGTCAAGGTCTTCTAAACCCATGTCAATAACGGTGGGTGTTATGGCCCTCCTGTGATTCTCGTGCTTAGATGGTGGAGATGGAGATCCCAGAAGCAAGGTGGATAGAAAGAAGAGCCATACTGGAGAGCACTGGGTTCAGTTGAGAGACTGAGCCTCAGTGAATAAGGTAGACACCAATGAAGGAAGACTCCCATCGTCAACCTCCATCATCTACATGCATGTGCACATATGTGCACTTCCACACGTGGGATTATGCACACACACACATACACACACACACACACACACACACACACACACACCGTAACATACACATGAGAAAGAAAAACAAGAATCCCCCCTCCCTCAAACTATCAATTCATGTTTCTGCAGGGAAGGCCACCTCTCTGGGGTAAGGTCCAAGTTTACTTGTACAGCTGTTTACCTTCGTCCCTTTGAAAAACCTATAAAATCTCCACAAAACTGAATTTATTTGTCACAAAGGGGTTTCAAGACCCAGAGAACCAAAAATTCCCCTTTCATTGAAATTCCTGCATAATAAATAGTCTTCTCTTACATAAATTTCAATGGAAAGGCTTTCTCCACTAGCTGTAGATGATGTGCTATGAGATGTAAATATCACTGGACGCTCAGGGTGGATTCTAGGTGAACCCAAGACACACACTGGGTACTCTTGTCTCCTCAACCCTCGTAACAAATGCTTTGCACAGCTACTTCTCTGACTCACTGTGAAAATCAAGATGGAGCTGATTCTAACTCAGCAACCCATCACTTTCCATGCTTTCTTGATGCTTCTCAAATAGAGCTGTGGCCAGTCCTGCGAAGCTCTGACTGGGACAGCAACCCTTTCTCCCTCAGCTGGACACTAGATCGGGGTCCTTCCTAATCAATAGAGGTCTGCAATAATTCAATTGCATTTTCTAATTATTAGATCAATGGCATCCAATTTGTGTGATGAAAGTCCATGTTGCATGAGAAACGACCGTGTCCCAAAGCATGTGGCTGACACCCTAACACTTCAACATTCTCAACATTTTAAACCTTGCCCTAGAAATCTCACCAATAAATTTCCACTGTTGTTTCTTGATACATCAGTAAATCTAGGAAGATCACATGACCGTACACAGAACACCGAAGGCCCGTTGGCAGAAGGGAAGTAGAGTTGAAAGCATGTTGGTTTTTTCACTGTGGACTATCAAGCTGCTTGCTCTGGGCCTGTTTATCTAGCACATGGCTCGGTGCTTCTGGGCATCTTACTTAGGCACGCATCCATCCTGAAGGAGAAGGGTCTGCTGATGAGCTTTCATTTCTTTCTTTTTACCCGTTTGTTTCTGTAATCAGTAGAAGGCTCCTTCTCTCTTCTTGTTCCTCTTCCCAATTCACTTTCCACCTTACCTGCAGGGCTTCCTCGATGGCCCCCTGGGTCTGAATGCCAAGGGGCCGATGGCGGCGTACGGAAGGCGCAGACAGACATAAAGGCATGGAGCCACCATTATGCTCAGGCTTCCGTGATGAGCCCCTCCTCTTGAAACCCAAATGCTAAGCAACCCAGATGATGTGGACTAATCCTTTTGTAGCATGTCATTAATAATGTTTTACACGCAAACTTACAGAAATGATGATGGCACCCAATTAAGCTCTTTGAACTGAGAATGTTTGAGTCTCTTGGAAAAAAATGATGTATTATTTAAAACAATGATCTCTAGAGTTTGTTAAAAATTCATCACCAGTTCGATGCAATGAAGATTTATGGACTGCTTCACTGGCAGCTGCATGGAGGACACATATGTGTGCATATTTATGTGCAAATGTGTGCATGTATACGTATGTGGCATCTGCCTCTGAAGACTGTATATTTATGTGTAAAAGCATATATGTATGTGTATGTACTATCTGTCTCGAGATTGCATATTTATGGGTAAATGCATATGTGTAGTGTCTGTCTCCAAGGAATGTACTGGGGCAACATACAATAGAAAGGCCCCATCACCAGGCAAGCATGTCGTTTGCACTTTGCTTCTGTGTGTCAGGATAGGAGACCCGTAATACGGCAGGACGGTGCCAACATTTGTCTCACTCCATGGATAGGAATTTAACAATGAGGTTAATGGGCCTATGGAAGTCACTAAGCTGATAGGCAGTGAGACTGTCCCCATGCAACTGGAGGTCACCTGTACAGAAGGTGAGGAGCAGAGGTGGGTGGTGACGTGAGCTCTGTCACATTCTAGCTGTGAGACGCTGTGCCAGGCAGGGTCTCTGGAGTGGCGAACGAGCAGGGGAAAGCAGAGCAGCTGTTTTTATTGGGCCATAATTTGTCCACATCTATGTACTTACCAAAGCCATTAAGTAGCATTTATTCATTTCCTTATTAGGAATCAATTTTATGTGATGCTTATTGGCCGAGTTAAGTTATTGAAGAGGCTAGGGTTTGAAATGCATAGCTTTTGTTGGAGAATCTTAATGAAGTCCGGCTACTCTCTGCAGTGCGTTTTGTTAGATAGGAAGCGAGAGGTTCTCTGTGTCATGGAGGAAGCATTCTCTGTCCATGTAGAGTAGGAGTTCCGCAAATTCCTGATGGTTTTGGACTGTCTGGTCCAAAGGCCAGATTTTTAGATGACAGGCAAAGGCACATGGCACAGAGAAAGGGACTCTCCTTGCTGCGTCTGACTGCCTCGCTGCAGTGAGCTCCTGTGTGCTCACAGGTGGCTGGGTTCGGTTTGTGTCGGTGTCTCCACGCTTCATGAGAGACATCCTTGTAGACTGTTCCATTTGGGTCCCATTAACTGTGCGCTGGTTCTGGAGTCAAAGGACAGTGGTTGAAGGAGTCTTGAGATGGCGTTGCACTCATCCAAAAGCCTTCTGAACCTCATGGCTACGTATGGAGTCACCAGGACTGCTTTGAAAATTCAGGTGCCTGGCCCCTCTACTCCTAGATGTCCCGAGGAAGTGCTCAGAGGATTCTAATATCTCAGCAGAAGTTGAGAAATGCAACCCCAGGGTTTCTAGCTTTGGGGAGATCATAAGTTTTTATTGCCCTTTATGCAAATAATAATGAGTCTTATTTTCTGAAAAATAGAAGTGGTTATATTTGTAATGTGAAATATTTTTGTTTGTACACGCAGGCTACTGGTTCTAGTGATTATGTACAACAAAATGTATACTATCCATGTTATGTCAACCGGGCACTTGAAAAACTGCAGGAGTCGGTGAAAACAATTCACAAAAGTGTTGGCTGAGTCAGGGACGCAGTAGAGGTAGAGGGTTTGCTTGGCATGTGTAAGGTCCTGGGTTTGAGCCTACTACTACTGGACAGTAAAATAAATAAATACCCAAGTTGAGGCCTCTTTGATATGAATCTTCTTTTATGTTATACATGAGTGCACATATTAATAAAGCTTGCTGGCAACTTCCAAGTGTCTCTCTCCAGTGAGGAGTGTGACATGCCCCTTGCCTTGCGGCCTGACCCATGTACCCCTGAGGAGGCTCTGCTGTCACTGCCTGCCTCCAGCCCACTGCGTGTCTGTGTGAAGACTGGAAATGAGCATTCCTCACCAGGACACATACAGCCAGCTCCCAGGCGTGGGACTTCCTTTGGCTTTTTGGTTCCATTCGAACTAGCACGGGTGGCCACGGCTTCTGGGTAGTTGATCTGCCTGCCTAGTGCAGTCCTGGAGTAGCCAGCCAGCGAGACTGCCAGCGCTGTAACCCTTGGCTGCCACTTGAGGACCAGCTCTGATGCCTCGAGGCAGCTGCTGGGCTCCAAGTCATACTCTCCTCATGCTTGTCTTGGGGCAAGCTGAGGTACAATTTTGGCTCAAAGAGAAGGAAGCCAGCACCCTCTGCAGAACCTCTTCCACAGAAGCTGGGGACTCTAGTTCATGGCTGCATGTCCAACCACGTCTCCTTGCTTCGCCTCACTCCAGCCCTCTTTCTACTGGGCATCCAGGGCCCACAGTAGATACAGTGGTGGGGATAGTTGAATCAGTTCCCACAGTCACACAGGGTCACACTCATGACTTTCCACATCCCAGGTCCTGACTCATGGCTGGGCCCTGCTAACCTGCCCCATCTCTCCAAGTTGTCACTCAGTTTGGTCAGGTCCCAAAGAAACTCAGGACAAACACTAACTGTGGTGCCTATTAGCATCCCGAAGGACATGTAGGTGCTAGGCTCATTCAGTACCTCTGACCCCTCCCTCCGCTCTTCTCACCCCATGCCCTACCCTAAACCTTTCAGGCCAAGGGCTTTGCTTCCCTTCCTCTAGTTTCTAATTCCTATAAAAATCTGCCATCTTGGCCACGTGCTTTCATGGTCCTCCACTCCTGGCTCCTGGTCCCTTCTCTTGGCCCTCTCTCCTCTCTCTTCTCTTCCTCTCTCACTCTCCTCTTCCCTCCTCTCATAGCTATGTCCCGTCTACTGGCCGTGTTCAGTCTATACCTTTCCTCACTGCTGTGGACTCTTCCAGATGCCTCTGGCTGAATATCTACAATAAAAACCCTCTCCTCAACCATACCCTGGAGCGGCCATGTCCTCATTCCATTCACTAGTTCAGAAACCCTACCCCCGCCTGGCTCATGGATCCTGACTTGCTGTGACTGGAGCCAGGAGCTGCTCACTGAGATTGTTGTTTAGTTGTGGGATTGTTTGTCACTGTGTCCCTTTCGTCCCTGGTCCATAGAAGGTGACAACCCACAAATGTAGCTGGAGTTTTCTCCAGTCCTGTCCAGCCAGCCCCACGGACCCCACAACCGCTTATAAAATAATCACTCGGAAGCTCATATTAATTAAACTGCTCGGCCATTAGCTCAGGCCTACCACTGACTAGCTCTTACTCTTATACTCAGCCCATTTCTGTTCATCTATATGTCGCCATGTGTTCCGTGGCTTTACCTGCTGCCTTTATATGCTGCTCCCTGGATGGTGGGCTGGCGTCTCCTCCTCAGCCTTCCTGTTCTCCCAATTCTCCTCTCTGCTAGTCCTGCCTATACTGGCCAATCAGTGTTTTATTTATCCATCAATCATCCACAGCACACAAATGTCTGTCACACGGATGCGAGTGACATGGCAGGGCCCAGTTCTAGTGCATCTAACATTGTCAAGCAATGCTTTGGCCCCTGGGGCTTTCTCTGTCCCCGCTGAGAGACACAGGGGAGGGCAGGGGGACACCTTGCTCACTGTTCCCTGTGGGTGACTCTCCACTCAGTCATGACCTCCGGAAGCAGAGGCTCAGTCTTTATTTCTGTGTTCCCCTCTTAATTTCAGCCTCTGGGCCATATTCAGTCAGGCTTATATTTTTTTGTTCTTTCTGTTTTGTTTCATTTTGTTTCGGGCGTTTCTGGTTCAGGCTGGCTTTGAACTCACTATGTAGCCGAGGATGCCTTGAACTTGAGCTTGTTCCGCCTTCACCTCCCGAGTGTTGGCACACAGTCCTGCACCGCTGGGATCTGGTTTACAGGGTGCTCGGGATTGAACTTAGGGCTTCATACACGCTCGGGTAGTCACTCTGCTGTCCGAGTCATCTCTAGTCCCCTTGTTAGGTTTTGCTGAGTGAATTAATGCCACAGACATAGAGCAGAGAACTCTCTCTCTCTCTCTGTTCGTGTGTGTGTGTGTGTGTGTGTGTGTGTGTGTGTGTGTGTGTGTGTG
>CABHPH010159536.1:16435-35681 GCA_902168325.1 Peromyscus nudipes | reverse complement strand
GTGTGTGTGTGTGTGTGTGTGTGTGTGTGTGTGTGTGTGTGTGTGTGTGTAAAACAAACTGAAGTTAAATCATGGTTATATAAATAATTTCAAAATCTCCCAGCAAGTGCAGCTTATGGCCAGATGGATTCAGCACAGAATTCTAGCAAATCTTTAAAGAAAAACTAAAATAACTACTAATCAAATTATTCCACAAAAGATACTTTAAAATTCTTTTCATGAGGACAACATTATGCTAATATCAAAACAGAGAAAGAACTTGACTCTCAAAAGAACTATAAGTCAGTCTCCCTAATGACACATAAAAAAACATTTTCAATAAAATATTTGCAAACAAAATTCAAGAACATATAAAAAATCAGACATCATACTCAACTCAGTTTAATTCAATAGATGCAAGATCGTTCAATATGTGGAAATCAATAAATGTAATTCATCATACACTTATTCACTGTTGGTAGGAGTGAGAACTGGTCAACCCCTTTGGAAGTCAATGTGTGGTTCCTCAAAAGAGGTTGAAATTGTTCTACTATATGATCCAGCAATACCAGTCCTGGGTGTATTCCCAAAGGACTCTATATCCTATTTTAGTGGTACTTGCTCATCTGTGTTCATTGCTGCTGTAGTCACAATAGCCAGGAAATAGAAACACCCTAGTTCTTAATCGATGTATGAGTGGATAATGAAAATGTAGTTCATTTACACAGTGGAATATCATTCAGCAGTAAAGAAAAATAAAATCATGACATTAGCAGGGAAATAGATGGAGCTGGAAGTTATCATTCTGAGTGAGGTAACCCAGACCCAAAAAGACAAATGAAGCATATGCTCGATTATATTTAGTTCTGGTTTGTTGCCTTTCAATTTTTGTCTTTAAATTGGAATATATGAAGAAGGCAGGAAAATAGTAAGGGGTAAAGGGTAGGGTTAAGGAAAGGAGGTTAAAATACAGATGGCAACATGGAGAAAGGGAATAACAGAACAGGAAAAATGGGGTTGGGGCTACGGGGAACAGTAGAGGAGGAAGTATGAGGAAGTATATCTAACACTAAAGATCTTTGAAAATGCTGTATCTAAACACGCTACTGTGGAAGCTTCCTAAAATACATCCATAATCACATATAAAGGAGTTGAAATGGAGTTTTCCTGTAACAGGAGACAATGCCTCCCCAGAAACTACAGACAATCAAATAAAAAGCCCAGTGCAGATCAAATACCTTTCCTAGTTGTTAGTTAGTGGGGCCCATGGACCACTGTTAAAAATACTGGCTATTGCCATTTCTCTTGGTTTTCCTCTACAACTTGATGATAAAGTGCTAGTCTTTAAGGTACCACATATCTGAGTCATAGGACATGGAGAAATCAGCCTGGTACTGACCTGGAAGCTTTGTCACAAGAACCGGTAGGCTCTAGGTACACTACTGGGCAGCAGTCTTACCCATTTGTGAACTCTGTGAATGAGACTATTTACTTCCTAGCAAGATTGTCCTGCTCATGCACAGAAGATGTCTTTTAAAAAGATAAATAAGATGCTAAAGTAGATGCCTTTCTCTCTTTCTTGCCTTTCTCTCTCTCCTGCTTTCTCTCTGTGTGTTTATTTCAACATATAATATATCAAATAATTTACCAAATAAATTATCTTAGCAGTTTTTCAAAAGTTGGTGGCATGAATGTTATGAGAGTAACCAACCACCTTATGAGTAGATTTAAGGACCTCTCTGCAAAAAAGAGCCCATACTTGGTACCATTAACTAGGCCCAAGTCCCATGGCTGTCCAGGCCATAGGTACTAGGGGAGAGCCCAATATTCTGCTAAATGGACATAGTATTAAACTGCTACCTAAGTTCTTATCTTTATAACCATAGGTTAGTGCATCTCTCAAATATCACTAGAGAAGCTTGTTTCTGTAGTAAATGGTGATTGATGATGATGATGATGATAAACCACAGGTGGTCAATGAGCAGAGAATAAGAGACTGCAGTACATCTATACCATACCCCTTTGCCCAAAGTCTCAGGAATCATCAAGGAAAATTGGGTATAAAGATTGTATGAGTGGAGGGAGTAGATGTGTATAAAGAAATAGCATTTTCCACATATAAGTACTGTTACACATATGAATCAGTTGGGACCACATTCACAAAATGTACACAAGGTCAGACTAGTCAAAATCCCAGCATGAACGGGGAGAGGTTCAGAAAGTTCCACCCTTCACTAAGAAACTGTTAGCAGTTGATGACTATCAGAGGAAGAAGACTTAGTTCTTTCTGGGGATGCAGGCCGTGAGAGGATTCTCATGCTCTGGTAGATGGTCCCAAACCTGTAAACATGTCGGCAGCACTGAATGCACTGTTAAATAATATAAACAATGATAAGATAATCACTGATAAATGTCACATATACATGTGTGCATTCAATTATATACATGCATATTCAGATATGTGTGTTCAGTCGTGTTCCTGTATTCCCACGTTGCTGGAAGTCAATAATTAGGAATAATTATTGACTAAGATATCATTCATTTTAGTCAGTTCATATATTTGGTGTTATTTCCAGTGAAATGCTGTGTAAAACATGTAAAAATCATTCTAATGTTGATTTATAACAATGAGTGAGTGGGAACATGGATGATATATGGTTTAAAAGGATTATAATAGAGTTTTATTCTCTTTATATTATTTTAAAACATAAAATGATAGCAATTAAACAAGGGAGCTGTCAGGATATATATTTTGGGAATTATTTTAAAAAAGACAAAATAAGATACTAAAGTAGATGCCTTTCTCTTTCTTGCTTTTTCTCTCTCTCTTGATTTCTCTATGTGTGTTTATTTCAACATATAATTGTATTGAAAGCATATAAAATACATGAAAAAGTAAATTATTACCGAATTAATCATCTTGCAGCTTTTCAAAACTAAGTTAAATATTTGTCTCTACCTCTCCACTGTTGAGATTTCATGAAATAAGTTTTCCATTAAATTATTAATAATTTTATTATTTCAATCTGGGAGAAATGTAAATATGAAACTAATGGAAAAGTAAACACAAAAATTACTATTTAAGTCTTCATATTTTATATAATTCTAAGGAAAAGATGATACCAGTTAAAAATAGTGATTTTTCTTTTTATTGTGATAAAATGATAGAATTACTAATACGGTAGGTATTCAACATTCCAAGTGCTATCATAGTTAATAACAGAAAATTACATATAAAAATGATAAAAATTTAATTAAAGTTATTTAATAAATACACTTTGAAACTAACATTAAATTATAATTTAAAAAATTGAAAAAGAACAGTGCTGTCTACCATCTATTATCTATGTATTCATGTCTCTTAGCTATCTGTTTAATATTTATCATTTATGATTCATCCATATTCATATATATATGTATATCTCTGTATCTACCTTTCTAATTTTGTCCAAAAATGAGAACTAATGCTCAACCTAACTTAATATTATTTGGATTTGGCTGTAATTAATTATGTCAAATTTTTATGTAAAAATTATTGAAAACTACCAGAAATAATGGGTTTTGGAGGGGCAGAGGAATGTATGCACATGTGTATGTTTTTATGCATGTATATGGGGGTATGTGTGGAGCCCCGAGGTCAAAGTTAAGAATCATCTTATGTTCTCCATTTTACTTTTCTGAGACAGGGTCTGTCACTGCCCGTGAAGATGACTGATTCAGCAAGACTAGCTATTCCAGGAGCTCCAAGGATTTTCCTTTTTATGCATTTTCATTATGGGGGCTTCAGCACATGCCACATCAGGACTTTTATATTAGTACTTGGGATCTGAATTCAGATCCTCCTTCTTGGATAGCAGACACTGTCCAACAAAGCCATCTTCCTAGTCCCTCAGCAATGTCTTGAGGAAAATTTTGCAAACATTGTCAAGAAGTCCAGTCCAAGAATATTTATGCATTTAAACTTTGATTCTGGGTTTCTGAGGTTTCAATCTAAAGGCAAGCATCAAGCTTGTAAATTTTATACATAAACTATTAACTATAGCATTTTTCATGTAGGAGAAAATAATGTTAGTGACTCATGTATAAAGGCATAGCAAGTTTGATGCAGTAACTGAAATGGTCGCTGTGGGATCATTTACCATATTTTTGATATAGTAAATTTTCTCAACATTATTTTAAACAGACAGTATTATTTCAGTGTTACATCTATTGTATACCAGCAGTGAAAAAGCTGGAAAGCATGTGAATGATTGCCTCCAACTGATGAAAAAAGAGACTTCTACTCTCCTTTTTATCTTTTCTCTATTTTCTAAATTTTATGCAGTATTTCTCCATTAGCTTTAGAAACAAAACACATACATTTAAAAATAAAGGTTCTGTAACTTTTTTTTCATGATTACCCATTGAGAAAATGAACCAACAATTTAAAAATTGCATTTCAGCCCATATTTGAATAAAACAAATAAATCATCCACTCTCATTTTGCCTCCTAATGCCAAAAATGGAATTGAATTGGACAATAAAATACATTCACACAATGAAACTTTACTATTAGCTTGTGCTGTCTGGTAAACTATTCGTTCTCACCTCTTGGATTCTGGAGAAGATGCAGCTTTCACTCCAAGCACAGAACACTGTGTTGGTTTAAAATCAAAACAAAATAACATGGTTTTCATGTGTCCATACCTAAAAAGCAGCTGCAAGTCCTTGGAACAAGCAGAAAAGCTGTGAATTGTTAACTCCTCTGGATGTCAGTGCAGAGAACATGTCCTAAAGAAAACCGTGGAGCTGAAAATAAAGCAAAAGAATGGTGGGGTTGGCTAGTACCTTCATAACACTTAGTGTACTATAGCTAAATGGAAAAAGAAGAGAAAAGAAAAGAAAAAATGCAAAGGGTTGAAATTCTTTATTTGAAACACAGCTTTACAGAAAGCAGCCAGTCATTTTAGCTTCGTACACATTACTGAGTTCTCTTTTAAATGGCACCGAAACTCAGGGAAGAGCTAAGGAGCCCAGAGTATTTCAATTCATAGGCAACGAAACAAAGAAAAACAAAACAAAACAAATTAAAAATAAGTAAGTGACTTTGGGTTTCAGCAAGGGTGACACAGGTGCTGCCGTTTTTCATCACATCCTCAACTTCTTAGTCTAACTTGGACTTTGACGATCATGACACATGGAGGGAAAACATAGAGAATATCAGTGATTTGGGAAGAAAGCAGAAAATTCAATTCATGTTCGCACGGTTCTCCCTTGTTATGCAAGGCAGTTATTAGTGCTTAAAAGAAACGGGACCCTGACAATGGACTTCAAAGTCCCAGAGTTCCTCCTGCAAGAACAAAGTTTTGGACTTCTCCTCCAGTACTTTACTGAAGAATCATGCTTCACAGATTGGGAGACTGGGTACTTTGCTTCTCTCCAAGACATAATAATTTTTTTTTTTACAGATGTTAAAGACATGGTGCCAAGGACAAATTTTCAACCAGAACCCTCAAGAAATGTCACTTCTGTGTTTTACCAGAGAGACCCAGCATTTTGTCTACGTGAACATCTGCTTGGAACATTTGAAAGAGAGGTGGTTTAAATAATGATGCTTCGATCTACTTGTCACTAATAAGTTTGAAATAGGAAAAAAAAAACGAATTTGTAATCCTTTCCCTCACAAAGCTTCCTCTATTTACTGATGGGACGATTTAGACGTGAAAGCATCAGTGTGACACCGGAGGAAAAGGGCTCAAAATGTTTCTCTGGATCGTCTGCATTAGTCATTTCTGAGAGACACTCATAAATATTAGATCCCTTTAACTCCAGAAACCCCACAGGCTCATTGTTATGCTTATTCTCTGTGGCAATTATATTGTGTTCATATTTACACAATAATTGGGTTTCCCATTAAATGAAACAACAAAAAAGTTTCAACCAAGAGTCAAGGTACCGTAAATTAGCTTCATAACCTGAACAACCCAGACTCATTTATAGTTAAAATGGAAACCTCATTTTGTTCCAACTAACAAGGATGTTTGGGGATAATCTTCTGTAGAAAACACAAGATACATAACTAGATTCTTTAAAGCCTCAAGAAAGCAGCACAAACAAATTGCCTCTGGTAATAGGTGTTTATCACAAGAACAGGCTGTGATGTTATTTGCAGTAAATCCTATATCACAGATATTCTGGGTACCACTATCGCAGAGAGTTAAGGGCACCGCAGACTTCTGGGAGAAGCTGGAAAATGACTTAGCATCTTTGAGATTACAAGCTAAGATTGAGCAATCTGTGTTTTCACCTTTTACTCAGCATTTTTAATTTCCAGATAACTTATTTCATTTATAGCTTTAACACCACCCCCTCTCCCCAAAGAGTGTCAGGAGCCTTGGAAATAGGTCATTGCGTAAAAGTAGTTGCTGTACAAGCCTAATAACCTGAAGTTAACGCAGGGAACCCATGGGAGAAGGAGATGATAATCAATCCCTAAAAAGCTGTTCTTTGACCTCAAAATTTATGTAATGGTACAGGTATGCATGTACACATACACACACACACACACACACACACACACCACTATTAGTAAGAATTTCATGTGATGTCATCTCAGGGTAGTCGTTCCACATATGGAATGCTGGTTTCACTGGACACATGGGATTGGAGCACACCAGTGACTGGTTTAGTGCTTTGGTTGGTATTCTTAGACAGCAACAGTGCTGATGAAACAATTCTCCTGACTCTTTATGTAGCACATTCAATAAATCTGATTCAATAAAAAAAGACTTGCACAAGAAGGGCTCACTGTGCCTGATTTCATTGAGTGCTGTGCATGCATGCCTTCATTGGAACTAGCATTAGAGACAATGGCCAGCCTGAGGAACATTATTAATTCGAAGTTCTCCCTCTAAAATGGTAGACTGAAGAGATTTTTGAATTCTTACTCCAGTAAAATAATTTCACTCCTGAAAAATTGATAAAAACAACAATTATGCATTGCTTTTCTTTTTAGTTTTGGTTTGAGACAAGGTCATGTAGCTCAGAGTGGCCTCACATGTGCAGTGTAGCCAAGGATGACCCTGAATGCTCGATCTTTTTCTCTTTACTTCCTAAACTCTGGGATTGCTGACATAAATCACTTTCAATTATTTGTTGTTGAATTATTTGTTGTTCATAGAAACTGTGCACAAAAATGCATACAGGTAAAGTCAGAATATTCATCCAAAAAAAATCTAGATGTCACAAAGAGTGAAGTTCAATGATATCACTCTGTTTACTCTATTTCCTACTCCAATCTCTGTTTCAAAAAAATATGTACCAAGTATTCTACTCTGGACTAATGCATCCAAGAAGATAAGTGATTCCATGAAAACATTTATTGACCAAATGCACACAGAATCACTGAAAAAAGTTCTCATTGGCAAAAAGCACTTGCATACAACTTTTGATCAAACTTATCCTGACCCAAATGAAACTTTTAGGAATCCAGATCCTAAAATAATTATAGCCATCATTGGGAAATTGGAAGAATGTATACTTCTTCAAGGCTGTATGCTTCTAAGAGCAGTGCGACAAAGTACATCCAAGGAAATAGTCATTCCTAAGTATAGGCTGTAATATGTGCATCTAAAATATCTATCTGTATCTATACAAATGCAAGACATGAAGTAAACATTTCAGATTGTATGAGCTCAGCCATTAAAAGTACATATACAGACATCCAACAACAAGATATCAAAGTATATCTGATTAAAAGCACTTAAACACCATACGCAGGTACAGTAACACCTCCATGCCACCACGGAGACAAGATAAGGTTAAAGGTTAAAATTTGAGCAGAGATAGCATGCTTTAGCAGGAAACAGAGAATTAGTTCAGCAAACTAAATATACAACTATAAAATTATAATTTCAAAAATCATCCTATAGTTTCTAAATATACAAACACAAATTAATAACCTTGCCAACAAAACCTATGAGATGGATGGACTTGCTAAAATATACTAGCTGAAAATTTTCAGCTTGTTGACAATAATATGGTCTTTAAATAAAGAGAAAATTTTGACTTATACAAGAAAGAAGACAAAGAACACCATTGGAAACAAATGTGAAATTAATAAACAAACAACTGAAATAGATTTTATATACATGATCAAAAGATTACAGACAATCACAATTCAATGATTAAATGAAGTTTAATGGCAGTTTTTTCAAATTGTTTCTATAAATAAAATACAGAAATTAGTCTAAATAGTAAGATGGAAATGTTGACATTGAATGGATAAAATTCAAACAAAATTATAAAATTGTAATCAAGGTATGGTAATAAATATGAAAAGTTGGAAGAGGCAGTAAACTTAAAATAGATAAAATAGATTCATATGAGAAACTAGATAATTACTCACAAGTCTTCAGAAAATGTGGTATAATTAGTAAATGCAGTAACATACACACTAAAGAATTACCAGAAGCACAAGAAAGATAGAAAGGTACAAATATCTTATTAAAATTGACAATTACAAAAAAAATTGTTGCCAGGCAGTGGTGGTGCATGCCTTTAATTCCAGCATTCGGGAGGCAGAGCCAAGCGGATCTCTGTGAGTTCAAGGCCAGCCTGGGCTACAGAGTGAGGTTGGTCCAGGATAGGTGCCAAAGCTACAGAGACAAACCCTGTCTCAAAAAAACAAAAAAAAATTGTAAAAATGCATCTAATAATCTAAGGAGGGCCTTCTATTCCTTCAAGGAATGTCAACACCCATGTATACCTTGGTTAAGATATTAAAACCCCCAAAAGGTTGACAAGATGATTCAAAGGCTAAGGACATGCCTCTGAGCACAACCTCATGAGTCTGAGCCCCAGGACTCACAGTGTAGCTGGAGAAAAGTGACTCCTCCAACTTGTTCTCTGATCTCCATGATGTGTCACTGTGCACACACATACACCCAAACATAATGAGTAAATTTTAAATCCTAAAGAAGGCAATAAGAGAACAATGTTCAAGGGATCCCATGAAGATGAGCAGCAGAATTCCATCAGAGACAATGGAGGTCAGAAGGGTGACAAATTGCTGTAAATAAAAATGCCTGCCAACCCAGTGTCACACAGCCAAGAAAAACTAATCCACAAAGTGAAGAACAATCATGAATCTTCTAAGCTAAATAAAACGCAAGATAATTGTTTCTACCAGATTTGTCTTACTAGAATACTAAAGAAAGTTCTTCAGATTGAAAGCAACTTATGCCAGTGAGTAACTCAAATCCATGGAGTACACACAGCTCTCAAGTGCATAATTATGTAGGCAATTACAAGACGAGATAATTGCCCATTTCTTCCCCTTTTCTTCTCTTAACCAATTTAAAAATCAATTTGTAAAAGCACTTAAACAATTATATTGTTGAGACTGTAATATATAGAAATGTAACACACTTGACAATAAGAGAAAAGAGGGAGTGAGAACAAAGAAAGTTGTATTGGAGTGAGGAAACTGCACCAGATGGTAACTCAAATAGACAAGAAGAAATGAAGGCAATCAGGATGGGTACATGGGAAATTACTGTATCCAAATCTGTAGATGTGTGGCTTCTTTAGCTGTTTTAAGATATGTGATGGTTTAAATGAGAATGGCCCCCCATAGGCTCATATATTAGAATTTTTCATCCCTCAGTGGTGGAACTGTTTGGGAAGGATTAGGAGGTGGGCTTTGTTGGAGGAGGTGTGTAACTGGGGTTGTGCTTTGAGGTTTCAAAAGCCCAGGTCACTCTCAGCTAGCTCTCTCTGCCTTGTGATTAGGTCTCAAGATGTGCACTCTCAGCCAGTGCTCCAATACTATGCCTGGCTGTCTGCTGCTAAGCTCCCCCATGATGGTCATGAACTCTAACCTCCTGTAAATATTAGCCTCAAGTTAAATCTATTTTATGTTACCTTGGTCATGGTGTCTTATCACAACAGTAGAAAAGTAATCAAGAGAAGATGTGATGGTAATTACTTTCAAAACGTCATCAGGGAATTGTAATATAGAAAGGAATAATTTTTAGGTACATGGCTGATCCATCTCTCCAGCCCCTAAAGGAATAATTTGTATAAAATTGATGGTATACAAATTTCAGTAGGAGATTGATTTAAGCAGGACTAAGCTTTTGATATGATAATAGAGTTATGTATGTATTAATTTGAAGTAATTTGCAAGTTCAGATGCATACTACAAACAATCCTTAGATTGACCACTAAGAAGTAACAGGAAAATATCATTAAAAATAGTAAAACATTGAAATGTTAGATTAGAAAATGTTTCTTTAGTTGAAGAGAAAACAAAAAGGAAAGAAAGACATGATATATATCATAATAAAAAAGCAACCCTGTTGATACCATTAGATATAAATGAATTAAACACTCTAATCAAAAGACAAAGATTTTAACTATATAAAACAATTTATGTACCAAGGCATAAACAAATTGAAGTTGTCTGAAAACTCCAACCACATAAGGATTGAAGTGTCTATATTAATATAAAGAACAACAATAAAATGAAATTTTACTAGAGATGAAAATGGAAATTTTATAGTGTAGAAGGGGTCAATCTATTGGAGATATCTCCAACTATAAACATCTATGTACAGAATATAAGAGTCCATAAATAACTGAAGCAATAGTGATAGAATTGAAGGGAAGTTAGGATAATTCAATTTAGTGTCCATTGTCAACACTGAATGGGGAGCTACCACTTTTGAGTCAGAGGCTATTGACAGGCAAGCCCGCTGCAGAATTGGATTCATTGTTAGTAATAGGTGGAAAGGTACCTCAAAAGAACAGAGGGCAGGTGACATGATTTAACTGTCAGAAACCAAGAGCAAAGAAACTATTGCAGTCAACTAGAAATGAGGGCCATGACCTTCAGAGAACAATGGTTAAAAAATTAGTATATTCAGTAGCAAAACATGTGGGTAACCAATAACAGTCTTGCTCAATTTGTAAAATCAGGTTAAATTACAGACTCATAACTGTGGCAACTGAAAAGAATCGAGTTACAAGCTAGAAATATGAATGCAAAACAGGATGCTTAAGGGATTTCAAGTGAAGATGAGACATATTATAAACTGGGGTGAAAGCAATCTTTTGTATAAATTGGTTAAAAAGTTAGTGGGAAAAATGTTTTATTGTATGGAAAGTAGAAATTAGGCATTAGGAATTTAGCTAGAGTGATTTCTAAGCAAAATCTTGTTTCCTCCTGACTGTTCAAAGTAAAATAGAAAAGAAGGGATAAAAATGAAGAACAATTAATGAACAAAAAGGAACCTGAAACATAAATAATTTTGTAAATCTCAGCCTATCTATATTTTTATAAATAAGAAAGCATATGTTAAACACCAAAGGGTTGGCTGTGTGTAACTGATTGAAGTGCTGTAAGGTATGACAGCAATTTAATTCAGAGTTGGTGGAGACGCCGGTAGAAGGCTCTATAACAGAAGGCAGGCCTTGTAACTCCTTGGATTTGACAATACAAGAAGGTACAGTTGTTTGACTATAAACATGTTCTATTCTTCAAGAACAGAAAAATTTCGTACTAGGGTGAATTCAGAGATTACCAGGGCCTCCAGCTTGTTTTCAATAGGCCATAAACACTCTGCTCAGAGCCTTAAGAGCAGTATATGATCCCAGTGAATTCTGGCATCACTCCCAAGAGCTCCTGGAGCATGCCCATCTAGAATTCTGGGAGTGGTATTCCTGTTGACTTGGAAGACAGTCTATCAAACCAGCAAATCACACCAAAATTTAAAACCCAGTGGACTTTTTTCTTCCTAGGTTTTGAACTTGCTTCAAACCTATCACCCACTTCTATTATTTTTTAAATAAACAGTTTTTTAATTATTTGGAAATTCCACATAATATATTTTGAAATATTCACCCCAAATTGCCCCCTTAACTTCTTCCAGACACATTCTTGCCTCTTTAACCCTTCCCCAATTTCACATCATATTTTTTATTTACTTTGACTTTCATTTTTCTTTACAGCTGAATAAAATTTCATTATACAAAGGTACCATATTTTCATTATCCACTCATCACTTGGTGACATGTAGGTGGTTTCTATACCCTAGTTATTGTGTATAGAGAAACTGTGAACATAGATAAGTGTGTGTCTCTGTAGTATAAGTCCTTTAAGCATATGCCCAGGAATGATATAGTTGGGTCACAGGGTAAATCTATGTCTGGTCTTTTGAGAAAATGCCACACTGATTTCCATAGTGGTTATACCATTCTGTTCTCCCACCAGCGGTGTTCAGATATTTCCCATTTCCTACAGTCTTGCTGGCAGCTGTTGTCTTTTTTGTTTCTTATTTTAGCCAATTTGACTAGTGTGAAATGAATTTTCAAAGTAATTTCAGTTTGCACTTCTCAAACTGATAGTTGATGATGTTGAACACTTTTTAGCGTACTTCTTAGCATAAGCACTCTGTGTTCAGGTTCATCAAAAGGCCAGCACAATTCTTCACATCAATGGAAAGAAGTAATCATAAAATTTATGCAGAAGCACAGAAGATCCAGATATCTTGACTGATAAAAACACTTCTGAAGGCGTCACCATATCTGACTTGAAATTACACTATAGAGCCATTGTAGTAAAAACAGCACGCTACTGGCACAAGACAGATATAATGGAATAGTAGTATCAAGGACCTAGATATCAGTCCATGCACTGATGGGCTTTTTTTTTTAACAAAAATATCAAAATATATATTGGGGGAAAAACAGCATTTAGTAAACAGTGCAAGGAAAATTGCATAGCTATATGTAAAAGAATGAAACTTGATCATTCCCACTCAATCTGCACACAGATCAATTCTAAACAGAGCAAAGATCCCAGTGTTAAACCTAAAACTCTGAAAAATTTGAAGAAGGAGAAGGAAGTACATACACTTCAGAATACAGGTTCAGATAGGACCTTCTAACCAGGATCCTCATCAACCAGGAAATTATACCAATAACCAACTAGTGGGACTTCATGAAATTAAAAAGTTTTTTTTTTTCTACAAAGGAAACTATTAATTGATTTAAGAGGTAGCTGGTAAAAAGGGGAAATACCTTTTTCAGGTATATGTTGGAAGAAAAATTAGTGTATAGAATACACAAGGACCTCAAAATTAACTAAATATCAAAAACAAACCAACAAACCAACAAAAACCCAAACAAACCCAACTCACTTAAGAAGTGAGCTATGGAAATGAACAGACAGTTCTTAAAGAATAAATACTTTTCTCCTTTGAAAAGGTGAAGACCCACATACATCCTCATGGCTTTCCCTGGTAACATGGGGCCATGGACATCAACACAGACTCTGGCTGCAGCAGGACCTCAGACCCAGACATGGCCCTTGGCCCTCGGTGGTAGCACAGATCTGGACATCACTATAGCCTCTGACTGCAGTGCAGGAATCTCACATCAATATGGCCCCTGGAGACAGCAGGGCTCTCAGACATCAACATGGCATCAAGTGGTAGTCCAGACCACTGATATGCACATGCCTAAACAGTAATCCATTGAAGAGAACTCTTAGGGAGTGTGATAAAGATGTGAGGTTGGCTTCCCAAAATTGATGGCTTCTGGCCAGGGGTGTGGGAGGTGGGACTTGGAAATGAGTGTGATCAGGGTGCATGATGTAAAGTTCCCAAAGAAATTAAGAAAATATATTTAAAAAAAGAAAAGGAAAGGTCTATATGTCCCCATTATCACTCCATTTTAGAAGTACATTAACTCATGGGTTCTACAGGTTCAAGGCCAGAGAAGAAATTTTGCTGATGGTGGACTGACCTTAAACCTTCTTGTAGCTTATTTAGAAGATATGTAAAATGCTGTTGTGATGGAATAAATACATTTTGTATGCAAGAAATACATGACCATTGGGCTGGGTATGGAGCTCATTTGGTAGGATGTTTGCTAGCATTCATGAAGCTCTGGGGTCAATCCACCCTATAAAACTGGGTATAGTGGCTCAGCACCTGGGAGGTAAAGGCAGGGGTTCAGTGTCATCCTTAGTTTTATAGAGAGTTTGAGGCCAGCCTGGACTAAAGAGGACTAGCATTAACCCTGTATAAAAAGAGATAAAGGAAAGGAAGGAAGGAGGGAGGGAGGGAGGGAGGGGAGGGAGGGAGGGAGGGAGAGAGGAAGATAGAGATTATGGGTTGGATTATCTCTGCACAAATTCCTGTGTTGAAATTTCAAACACTGCTATTAACATATTTAGAACACTTTCAGAAGATAATTAATGTTAAATAATGTTAAATAATGGTAAGAGCTGGATCTGAAATTTTTATTTGCCTTAGGAGGAAGATGGAGAGAATAAGATCTCCTTGCCCTCATAGGAGCATGCTCAGGAAATCCCATTTAAGCACAAAGTGAGCAAGTCATCATCTGCAAACTACTGTAAGAGTCATCATTAGAAATAAACCTTGTTCCCTGGTTCCCTGGGTTTGGTCCTCAGCTCCGACACACACACACACACACACACACAAAAAGAAAGAAAAAAAGAAAAAAAAGAAGAAATAAACCTTGTTGACATCATCATTTGAGGCTTCTCTATTCCAGGTGACAATTAGTTTCTGCTTTTGAAGATATTCTACTGTAGTTTGTTCTGGAAGTCTTAGTACACCAAGACCATGAGTCAGGGAGAAACACTTATTCTAGGATGTGTTGTTTGTTCTGGTCACAGAGCCTCAGAAACACAAATCATTCTGTGTGTCCTTTCTGACAGTTTAGACTACCTTTGTATGTTCAATCAAAAGACCTATTATAATGGTAACCACACACTTTCAATAACTGGGTGCAGTAATATGACCCAGGACCCACTTGTCATATTACATTTTGCAACTTTCAGATGCCACTTGACTGATAAAGTGCTACAATGGCTTACTAAAGAAGTAGCTGAAGCAAAAACTTGTAGATAATGACTTGCAAGAATGGAGGCACATCTTCCAGAATACAGTATGTGGTATAATCCAGTCACCTTTCTGTTAAATTATTATATTTTATTTTTAACAATTTTGTAGTTGCACATGATGTACTATGGTGATATTTTACCACTGTTCCTTTATCTTATAACTCTCATACTTCCTAGTTTCATGCCTTGTTTTGTCTAGGTCCTATACAGATGTTCACAGCAGCTGTGTGTTTATGATTGCAGTTTTCATGCCACATCTAAAAGACAGTGTTTTCTAGTACTACTCAATTTTTTTTGGCCCTTACAGTCTTTCTATGCCCTCTTCTGTGATGTTCTCCAGGACTGTGCATTTATCATAGATGTGCCACTTAGGGCTGAGCATTGAGCAATATATTACTCTCAGCATTTTACCCAATTATGGATCTCAGTTTTGGCTATGACCCACTGTCAAAAGAAGCTCCCTTAACTGTTGGCAAATGGTCTTTAACAAGTGCTTTTCTGTATGCTATAGCACAGTTAAAACACTGAATATACAGAACAAACAGAGCACGTTGAAAGCTGCAAGAAAGCTGCTCATTTTTCAATGAATTTCTTAAAAGCCAGAAGGGCCTGGAAAGATTTATTTCAAATCCTGAAGGATCACAAATGCCAACCCCATACTATGATACCCAGCAATATATTGATCATAATCTAAGTAGGAAAAAGAAAAACTTTCCAAGGTAAAATCAGACTAATGGAATTCATGTCTATCAGCCTATTTTACAGAGTCTACTAAAAGAATTTCTTCAGAAAGATGAGAAAGCTAAACATACCCGGGTTATTATGTGGAAAAATAAATAAGACTAGACAGTTGTTAAACCAAAGAGGACTAAGAATGTACCAACCTCTAAGTACCGCACACTAACTATTGCTTTTTAAAAAATAGAATTTCTATCTGGCTACCTTGATAAATACGTTCATGATTCTTTCTAGTAGCTTCCTGGAGTTTCCTTCGGATTTTCCATAAATTCAAGCTTATTACAGATAAAAATTTAGTTATTTTCCAATCTAGATCACTTTGGTTTCTTCTCATTTTGTTTTTTTCTTGCCTCATTTCCTTCTTTAGTTATTAACCTTGAAAGTATACACTATTCACTAGTGAGCAGATGTTAGCCATAGGATTTAAAAAAAAAAAAAAACAGTTATTAGCTATTTGGCTGAGAAAGAGATCTTCTAGTCTTAGTTTGTTAAAAACTTTACTGTGAATGAGTAGTAATTTTGTCAAGTGCTTTTTCTGTATTTAGTGAGTCAATATACTTTTTCTTTTTATTGTGTAAATATAGTGAATGACATGGATTTTTGAGGATTCAACCGACCTTGTATTCCTAGAATAAACCTTACTTGGTTACACAGAAAAAAAAAAGAATGTACCAACATTACAAAAGTGAAAGATATCATACACATCTTCCAATAATCACTTTGAATATTAATTGTCTCAATTCTGTCAAAAGACACCAGGTGGAGATACAGATTGGCTAAGAAAGCAAGCTACTCTTCCAGAAGACTCAGATTTGGTTCCCAGCACCCACATAGAGTTCACTTCCTGTATCTCCAACTCCAGGAGACCCTATACTTTCTGGTATTCATGGGTATATGCATATATGTGATACATATATACTCATGCAGGCAGACATATACATATAAATAAAACAAATACATTTAAAAATAAATGACAGAGAAATTCTAGGATTAAATGTAATCACAGATCAAATGAACCTAACAGACATCTACAGAACATTCAACCAAAACACTACAGAATACTCACTTTTTTTTCAGCAAGTGATGGTACTTTCTCTAAAACTGATCATATATTAGGATATAAAGCAAATCTCAACAAATACAGAAACATTGAAATAATTCGTTTGTTTTTTCTGTCTGATCACAATGGAATAAGACTACAAATCAATAACGAGAATTTACAAATATAAAGTCATACAGATTAAAGAGCGCATTATTGAATAATGAATGAGTCATTGGAGAAAACAAACATTCTTCTAATTGAATGAAAATGAAGACACAACATACCAAATCCTATGGGATACAATGAATGCAATCCTAAGAGGAAATGGTATAGTTCCAAGTTCCTGCATGAAAAATACCTAACCCCATATCAGCAGATATAACTCAGACCATAGAAGAAACTAATGAAATAGTAACAAATACAAACTTGATACAAAGAATCAATAAAAAGAGTAGTTTCTTTTAAAAGATAAACTATGTTGATAATTGAGTAGCCAAATTAACCAAAAAAAGAAATAAGATATGCATTAATAAACTTAAAAATTAAAAAAGGAGGAATCACAAAATACAATTAAAATCTAGAAGATAATGAGGATTTACGTTAAAATTTAATTTCCTATTACAATGGAATATCCAAAAAATGTATGAATGTCTAGATGCAAAGTTAAACCAAATGAAATAAGTGATTTACATAATTTATAACAAGCAATGAAATTGAAGCAGTAATTAAAATTCTTTTGACTAACAAAATTCAGGTCCAGATGAATTTAGCAAAGAGTTCTACTAACTCTTTAGAAATAAGACAATACTTCTAAGATTATTCCAGAAAATAGAAAGGAAGGAATACTTCTAAAACCTTTCAATAAACCCAGTATTATCCTGACTCCAAGATCAGACAAGGACACAATTAGAACAGACTACTTCGGAAAAATTACCATGATGAACTTAGATGCAAAAAGTCTCAATAAAATACTTGCAAACCAGCCGGGCGGTGGTGGCGCACACCTTTAATCCCAGCACTCGGGAGGCAGAGCCAGGCGGATCTTTGTGAGTTCGAGGCCAGCCTGTTCTACAGAGCGAGATCCAGGAAAGGCACAAAGCTACACAGAGAAACCCTGTCTTGAAAAACCAAAAAAAAAAAAATAATAATAATAAAATACTTGCAAACCAAAATCAAGAGCACATAAAAAGAGATTTACCATGATCAAGCTTGCTTCATTTCAGAGATGCAGGGACAATTCAACATATGTAAATCAATAAATGTCATTCAGCTAATAAATAATCTGTAGGACATAAATAGCACAATTATCTCAATAGATGAAGAAATAGACTTTGACAAAATTTAACATCCTTTCATGAAACAATTTCAGAAGAATCTAGGGATATGGGTGATATCTCAGGATAATGAAGGCAACACACAGCAATTCCACAACCAATAACATGCTAACTGGAGAAAGATTCAAAACATTTCCACTAACATCAGGCAGAAGCCAAAGAAGTTCAACCTCTTCATTTCTGTTCTATACAATTGTTTAAATGCTTACCTAGAGCAGTAAGTTAAGTGAAGGAGATTCGAGGATACAAAAAGAAAGGGAAGTATATCTTTATTTGCAGATATAAAGCATCCACCAGAAAACTGTTATAGCTGATAGATTAAAAACATTCAACAAAGTATCAGGATATGAAATTAACACACAAAACAATCAACACTTTTCCCATATTTTATATATATATATATGTATATGCATATATATGTGTGTGTGTATAAAAGCAGCAGCTTTCCCATATTATATATGTACATATATATATGGAGAGTGAGAGAGAGAGCATAAATTTGAGAGGGAGTGAGGGGCATATAAACAACCATAAATGGACTGTGTGTGTGTGTGTGTGTGTGTGTGTGTGTGTGTGTGTGTAAAAATAATAATTGAAGAAGAAGTCATGAATTTAGGAGCGAGTGGGTGGTGGACTGCAGGGACTGGAAGGAAAAGAGTGACATTCATGTAGGGCTCATATATGGAATTCTCAAAAATTATTTTCCCTTTTATTAAATATAGATTCTTTTCTCATACAATATAATCTAAACACAGTTTCCCTTTGCTCTACTCCTCCCAGTTTCTGTCCACCTCCTCTCTCATCTAGGTCCACTCCCTTTCTGTCTGTCATTGGAAAAGAAGTGGCCTTTAAGAGATAATACCAAAATATGACAAAATAAAATAAGATAAAACATAATTCATCATATCTAAGTTGTATATGGCAAGCCAATAGAGAAATACAAGACCTCTAAGTAATTCACAAGAATCAGAGACCCACCTGTTTACACACTCAGTAATCTTGTAAAAGTACTAAACTAAAAGCTGCAGTATATACACAGAGGACCTGGTGCAGACCCTTGGACCCTTGTGAGTCCTGTGATTGATGCTGCAGTCTCTTTGAACTCAAATGAGCTTTGCTTGGTTGTTTTAGAGGGCCTTGTTCTCCTGGTGTCCTCTCTTCCCTCTGTCTCTCCCCACTTTGTTTTCCAAGGTCTCTCTCTCTCTCTCTCTCTCTCTCTCTCTCTCTCTCTCTCTCTCT
>CABHPH010159536.1:0-16425 GCA_902168325.1 Peromyscus nudipes | reverse complement strand
TCTCTCTCTCTCTCTCTCTCTCTCTCTCTCTCTCTCTCTCTCTCTCTTTCTGATATTTGCTGTGGGTCTCTGTATTTGTTCCCATCTTCTTCAGGAGGAAGCCTCTCTGATGATGGCTGAATAAGGCACTGATCTATGAGTATAGCAGAATATCATTAATAGTCTTTTTATTGTTAAACTTTTAAGACCAGTGATATTTTGTTTTACCCTAGGTCTCTAGTCTATCTTATCTCTGGTTCTTGGTCACCCAAGCAGTGTTAGGTATGGGTCTTTGTCAAATCAGTCATTGGCTATTCCCACAAGGTTTATGCTACTATTGTCGTAACATAGTTTGCAAGCAGGACAGAGTGTAGATCAAAGGTTTTGTAGCTGTGTTGGCATTTAGTTTTCTCTTTTGGTAGCCTGCAGAGTATCTTTCTGTGTCACAGACACTAGAGCATGGGGCATGAATGGTCTAAGTAACCAATGAAGGGTCTAAGTAACCAGCTTGACCTCTCATTGTTCAATGTGTGGTAGGGGTGTTGTCTTCAGCAATGGAGCCTTGCTGTCAGTTTATGGAAAACAATCTGTTGTCTTGGTAACAGTCTGGGTTGTTGGAGATTTCCATGGAACCCTCTTGGCCAACAATTCAATTGGATGAAACTCATCCTGGTATTGAAAGTTTCATTTGGTAACAAGAGATGGCCAGTTGGGCTTCCATCTCCCTCACTATTTGGAGATTTCCTTAGGATCACTTTCATATAACACCTTCACATAGTGCAGAAGATTCCAGGGCACTGAGTTTCCATACTGCCCCTCAAATGCTCCTCCATTCTAGATGTCTCTCCCTTTACTCCCCTCCCTCCCCCCTCTCCCCCCCCCCCCCCCCCCCCCCCCCGCACTCCCCATCTGATCTCCTATTCTTGTCTGGCCCCCACCCCCACAACTGGCTCTAGTACACTCAAAATCTATTCTATTTCCCACTCCCAGGGTGATCTATGTGTCTTCCCCTGTTGCTAGAGTTTTCCTGCCTGGCCCACAGTCAGGATAAATCTCTTTCACCTGCCAGTCCCACAGCTGTTCAAACCCAACCAAGTAAACACAGAGACTTATATTGCTTTCAAACTGTATGGCCGTGGCAGGCTTCTTGCTAACTGTTCTTATATCTTAAATTAATCCATTTCTATAAATCTATACCTTGCCACATGGCTCGTGGCTTACCAGCATCTTTACATGCTGCTTGTCCTGGCGGCTGGCTGGCAGCAACTCCTTCCACCTTCCTGCTCTTTTAATTCTCTCTGTTAGTCCTGCCTATACTTCCTGCCTAGCCACTGGCCAATCAGTGTTTTATTAGCAACGCATTTGCCATGCAGAACATCCCACAGCACTTCCCCTTTTTTTATTTTCAAAAAGGAAGGTTTTAACCTTAACAAAGTAAATTACATATAATTTGGGAATTTGGGCGTAGCTTCTCTTACTGCTTCCTGCTGGAGGGGGGTGCTGTATCTTATGGGGACACAAAGAAAATTTTAGGATCATGGAGTAGTCCGTGAGGGTGTATAGTCTGAGCCAGTTGCCTTGAAACGGTTCTGGATGTTGGATAATCTGGGCCATGGTGTCATCGGAGACCTTTCAGGTGGTCTTGACTGGTCAAACCTGATTTATCTTAATCTGGAACAAATACATAGCCTCTGGCTTTCTGTGGAAATAAAATCAGAGCTTCCTTTCCAAAGCAACATATCTTTACATCCAAATTTTGAAGTCAAGGTATCTTTAAAATATACATATTGGTTTAACTCAGCTTCCTTTACAATCAAATATCTCTCTGCAGTTAAGAATCCCAAAGACAACACAATGCAGATTCTCTGTGTGATATCCATCTTTACGTGGCTTATATTTTATACTACCTTTACTGTCTCCTTAAAGACTTCATTTTTCAAAACTATCTATTTCTTTATATAACTGTATATATTCCTTTTTATCTCTCTTTGAAGCCTACGTACATTTTTACACACATTTTAAAGCATTTAAAGTCTTGTTCCATCTGAATCTGTCTTATCGTGAATCAATTGTTTTAAACTGCAGCATTCTAAGACTGAACCGGCGCTATGGCTGCTGGCTCCGCCCACCTCAGCTTCCCAACCTGGCAGTGATATGTTTACCGCTAGCTCTGGGAGCCTTCGTGGGTCTATGCTTCTGTCAAAGCAGCGTTTAGCTCAGAAACCTCTTTTTTTTTTTTTTTTTATTTTGTACTAGCAAAAGCTAAATCCACCATGCAGCTTAATGTGTCACTTGCAGATGCCTCATTCCCGCCATACTGCAGGTCAAACACCCACGACAGGAACCCGCCATACAGTAGCTCAAGCCCACAGGCTGCGGCTAACTTGACAAAGACAACTAGGAAGCTGTTTTAGCTCCGTTTTAGAATCTTCTTTTTACGCTTTCTCAGGTTTTAAGTGGAAATTCCTGCCCCACGTTGGGCTCCAAATGTAGATGTAACCAACCGTCTTATAAATAAGAAACACAGAACCAATGCAAAGAAGAAAGCCAAGAGGTCAGAGCTAAGAGCTAAAACCTTACCCTTCCTCCTGCAGTGGTCCTACCTCTCCGAAGGAGCCGCTACTTCCTGTGTTAAAGTCTTTATATAGTCTCTGTTCTGCCTTCTCATTGGTTGTAAACCCAACCACAGGACTGCTTCATCACGGCCTGTTTGTATAGACCTCCAGGTGTTCTATGGTTGGTATTGAGATTAAAGGCATGTGTATCCAATGCTGGCTGTATCCTTGAACATACAGAGACTTACCTAGCTCTGTCTACCAAGTGCTGTGATCACAAGCGTATACCACCACTGCCCTGCTTTCCTATGGCTTGATAATAGCTCTGACCCCCAGGCAACTTTATTTATTAACATACAATTAACATTTTGGTACAAAAGAAAAATATCACCCCCCCAGTTAGCATTTAAGCATCTGTATTGGCCAGCACTTAGGGTCCTGACAGGATACTTCCTAAGCTGCAGTCACTAAGAGCACCCCTTGTGCACATTCACTACTTTCCCTTATAAAGGCAGTCCCTGCCCACCTCACTTTCTCCAGGGAGGGGTCTCTTCCCCCTTCTCTGCCTTTCCCCCAATAAACCTCCTGTGTGAGCCCTATTGTATGGCATGACTCCTTGCCGCTTTCAAATTACAACACTCAAAGTCCCTTCCTCTATGCCCATTCTCTCTAGATCTACAGACTGTAGCTTGGTTATCATTTATCTAATGGATAATATCTAGATATAAGCAAATTCATATAATATTTATCTTTCTGGGTCTGTGTTACCTCTGTCAGGATGACTCTAACTCCATCAATTTGCCTACAAATTTCATCTTATCATTTTTTAAGAGCTGAGTAATACTCCATTGTGTAAATGTGTCACATTTTCTTTATCTATTTTCAATTGAGGGATATCTAGGGTGTTTCCAATTCTTGTTTATTATGAATAGATCAGCAATAAGCATGGTTGAGCAAGTGTCATTATGGTAGGATAAAGCATCCTTTGGGTATATGCCCAAGAGTAGTATAGCTGGGCCTTGAGGTGGATAGACTCCCATCTTTCTGAGGAACCACTACACTGATCCATAGTGGCTATAAGAGTTTGCACTCCCACCAGTAATGGAAGACTGATCCTCTTGCTCCTCATCCATGCCATCATGAACTGTCACATGTTTTTGATCTTAAACTTCTGAGAGGTATATGATGAAATATCAAAGTAGTTTTGATTTGCAGTTCCCTGGTGCCTAAGAATGTTGAACACTTCTTTAAGTGTTTCTCAGCCATTTGAGTTTCCTCTATTGAGAATTGTCTGTTTAGATCTGTACGCCATTTTTAATTGAGTTATTTTGTATTTTGATATCAAGTTTTTTGAGTTCTTTTTATATTTTTGGTATTAGCCTTCTATCAGGTATGGAGTTAGCAAAGATATTTTCCCATTCTGTAGGCTGCCACTTGTCTGAATTATGGTGTCCTTTGCCTTACAGAAGCTTTTCATTCCATGAGGTCCCATTAACAAATAAATTAATTAATGTTTTTATCTTAGCACCTGCTTTAGCAGTGTTTTGTTCTGGAAGCTGTCTCCTGTGCCAATGAGTTCAAGACTGTTTCCCACTTTCTCTTCTATCTATCAGACTCAGTATACTTGAATTTGTGTTGAGGTCTTTGATCCATTTGGAGTTGAGTTTTTTTCTCACGGTGATAAGTACGGCTGTATTTGCATTGTCTACATGAAGTCATCCTATTTGTCCGGCACCACTTGTTGAAGATGATGTCATTTTTCCAGTGTATATTTATAAAAAAAATCTGATGTTCATAGGTGCATAAGTTCATGTCTGGGTCTTCAATTCTATTTTTAATGTGAGGTGAGTATTAAAAAATGAAAGCCCAGTTTTAAGTTTTGAACATAACTATTCAAATACATCCAAGTAAATTGTATGTTATATGAGGAGTTTTGTTCATAAGTAACCTGTCTATCTTTTGCAGTAGGCCTTAATCTGACTCAGTAACGTTGAACATAAATTATAATCTATCTTACAGGCACTTGACTTAATAAATTGTAGAATATAGCACATATTTAAGAAAACAAAACTACTCTCATATTCAGGGGAAAAGTACAGATTTAATGATTATATAGATATTGTGATAAGTTTTTTTTGTCCTAGAATTATATTGAATAATTCTCCATCAGAGTAAATGGTTCATTATGACAGAATTACTGGTGTCATATATGATGTATGTTTGTGTGTATATGCTTAGAAATTTAACATTAAATTTTAACATTAAATTTTCTTTTTTGGTTTTTTGAGACAGGATTTCTCTATGTAGTTTTGGAGCCTGTCCTAGAACTCACTTTGTAGAACAGAGTAGCCTTGAATTCAGAGAGATTCACCTGCCTGTGCCTCCCGAGTGCTGGGATTAAAGGCATGTGCCACCACTGCCTGGCTAATATTAAATGTTTTAAAATTTAATATTATGTATGTGTGTGTGTACACATATATCCTGACAACAATGTAGTCATCAAAAATCAATTTGCAGAAGAAGGTTCTCTCTCTCTCTTTCTGGTAAACAAGTCCTATTTTATTTTATTATGTTTTAAATTGAAATAGATCTAATAGCTTTCCTTCTTCCCTTTCTTTCCTCCAGCCCCTCCCAGCTACCTTCTCTTAAACCCCTACCATTTCTGCCCCCACATTCAAGTTGATAGCTCTGGTGTGTGTGTGTGTGTGTGTGTGTGTGTGTGTGTGTGTGTGTGTACTTGTACATGTATGCACATGTCTCTATATATTTTGCTTAGTCTGGTTTTGTTTCTGGTGTGCATATAATTTCAAAGCTGACCACTCTGCATTAAACAACTAATAATGGAGTTTATTCCTGGGAGAAGTTTATTTTTTTCCCAGCAGTCATTAGCTGCCTGTGGTTCTTTGTCTAGGAATGGGAGTCCACAAAATATTGCCCCTTCAAAATTAGCATGCCTACTGATATTGCCATTGTTCTGCCATTGTTTATGCTGCTACTTCTATGATAGACTGTTTCACAGTGGGCTTCTGGCTTTCTGGCTCTTACAACCTTCTTGCCCCTCTTTTCTAGTGTTCCCTGGACTGTAGACGCAGATGCTGTGATAGAGATGTATCTATTGGGCCTGGACTTCCCATAACTTATTGATCTCAGTATTGTGCCTAGTGTTTTGCTTTTTTTTCTTTCTCTTATGGTCTCCATCTGCTGTAAAGAGGGGCTTCTTTGATGAAGTATGGTAGCTATACTCACCTAAGGTTATAAGGTCAAGATTTAGAATATGTCGATGAATTATCCTTGTCTATTAAAGTGAAAGCAATAGATTCTTTCTTAAGGTCCATGATTTCAGTAATCCCAAGAAGCTGACGGTTTCCAGTATCAGGCATGATTTTTCTCCAGCTGATGGGCCTTATGACCAATTAAACAACTATTAGCTGCCACTGACATGGGAGTGCAACTTTTTGTACCCTTATTCATATCTTTCCATGTTTATAATTGTAGTATTTCATAAATGTTGCAGCTGGCCTGGACTATTTAGTCACTCCCCATACTTGGCACCTTACTTAGTGTTTTCTTGTACAATGGAAGCTAGACCACAGGAAATAGGCTTCCAGGTTAGGTTCAGCTCAAATCATCCAAACCTATGTCCTTAGTGTATAATGTCTTCAGCAGTAGGGACTCACCCTCAACTTCTGAGAGGCAACTAAGGGATGTATTGATAATCTATATTGTTTGAGAAGTCATTTGGATTACCCTGACCAACTATTCAAAAGACGTTTTCTCATGCCTGGTACTGTTTTTGTTTTCTGAGTCATTTTGTGGGGAACTGTTTTTCTCTTTCCGTTTGTGAGTTCTGAGAATTGAACACACATCATCAGTCTTGATAGCAAGCCCATTTTCCAGCTAAGCTATCTCATTGCCCCCTTGATGTTAACATTTTTTAATAATAGTGCATACTTTATGCTATTTCATGATAGCACACACAATTATATCCTGGTATTTTATGATTTATGATACCTAATTTTTAGTCTTTTATATATTTCTCAGTGTCTTAGTCACTATTCTATTATGCACACAGACACAGTGCTTGAGAAGTAGCTGAGAGTTTTATATCCAGATCTACAGGCAGCAGGAAGAAGCCACTGGGCCTGGTGTGGGCTTTTGAAATCTTAAATCCCACCCCTAGGGACACATTTCCTCCAATAAGGTCATACTTCCTAAACTTTTTCAAATAGTGCCACATACATACACATGTACATCTCTTCCTCTCTTTACATGTATGTATACATGTAAGTAAATGTATGTACATACATCTATACATATCCAAGTGAGGACACACCCTCACTTGGATATGTATAGACATGTGTATATACAGTTCTATTCCCTCACTGCCTAAGCAAATTTATTAACTTCCATGATGTCAGACTGGCTTATGTTTAAAGCACAGATGATATGGGACTAGTATGGAGTGTATGAACATCAAGTGTTGCAGTCAGTTTCCAGTCCCTCCCACAGTACTTGGGGTGAATGTTTACAAGATAAACATTCACTGCATGATAATTACTCATTTCCCTGCTATTCCTTGTGGGCTTAGATTATTTTCCATTTAAATCTCCTCCAGCTTTATAAAACACACAATAATTGAATTTGAATCTTCCAGAATAATGTTTGTACTCATTTTTTTTTCTCATAAGTGCTACAAATTTACCTGAGATGTGACAGATGTATAAATTTGGTAACACAGCCCTCTAAACAGAATAAATGAAAGGAAATGGAATGAAATACAGAAATCCTTATGCATCCATTTATGGTTGGAATATTTTATTAGATTTTTATAATAAAGTCTAAAAACAATAATAAAGAGTAGGCATGTGTGCTCTCCAGTCAGTAACCAGGTGAACATTCCCTACAGCAAATCACATTCTGTCTTTATGGGAATGCCTTTTGGATATTGCCATAGTGCAGCCTTGAAGGTAGACACTGGAGGAGAGAAGGACTTTGACAGGTAGAGCATGAGTTGTGGTCTGTGAGGCAAGCCAGATACAAGACAGAGGTGAACTTGATTCCATGACCTACAGTGAACAATCGTGAAATTCTTTACGTTTAGCAGTTTTCCTCAAAATAGTTTTTTTCCCCCTCTGATTTCATTTCCTAAAAGCTTCAGTTGTGCTTAGTAATATCCCCAGTGGTAGGGAAGAAATGAGAATGATTTCACATTCTCTCCTCCCCGAAATGAGCAAAACAGTCCTCAGTGCTTTCCTAGGTGGACGTCTTCACAAGGAAAAAGAAAACAGAAACCTGCAGGGACCTTCGGGGTGCTGGGACTTCTAGATACAGATCCTAAAGCTTTCCTGCCGTAGCATTATGAACCTTATTAACTGAAACATTGCTCAAGCTTTATCTGAACAATAAAAATCTTGTATCGACCAGTTAGGCTGAGAGAAATGCTTTTTTTCTCCTGGAACTCGCTCTGTAGCCCAGGCTGGCCTCGAACTCACAGAGATCCGCCTGGCCCTGCCTCCTGAGTGCTGGGATTAAAGGCGTGTGCCACTGCCCCCCAATGTGAGAAAAACTTCTGAAGAGGGTTACTCTTCAGGTTCCTAGGAATCCAGGGAATTATTGTAATTGCTGCTCTCCTACGATTTTATGGATCTTTGCATCTCTCTGGCTCCCTTTCCCTTCACATTACTTCAATAAAACAAACAGGAGGAGAGAGAGAAGGAGAAGAAAACAGAGGAGGAAAAAGACGAAAAGAATATTCTAGAAGTATTTAACAAGCCCTAAAATGCACATCGGAAGTTGCTAACATAATTGTGTCATTCATTGGCTAACTACAACCTCAATTAGTCTTTCACTCTAAAAAGGTCAGTTTGGTTTCTAGAGTAATTCTTGTTTAAAAGATTGAGTGTGCTGAATTCATCACCCTAGCCATGACACAGTCTTGCACCTGTGTAGACACTGGATTATTTCCCAGAAGAGGAATTTCGTTAGAGCTAAAGGTTAGTAGACATCTCAGGTGATGTCATCAGCAGAGGCTCCCAAACTGTCCATGTCCTGCTCTGTTGTGGGTTCCCTGATATGTTTATTTTTGTAATTATTTGAAATGTGTGCCGGTTAACATTTCTGTCAACTAGTCACAGATTAGGGTCATCTGGGAAGAAGAAACCTCAATTGAGAAACTGTCTCCATTAGAATGGCCTGTAGTCAAGTCTGTGGTGGCATTTTCTTGATTGATGATTGCTGTGGGAGGGCTCAGCCCACTGCGGGGCTTCCCCTTGGCAGGAGGTCCTGGGAGGTATAAGAATGGATCAAGCCAATAAACAACACCCCTCCATGGCCTCTGGTTCAGCTCCTGTCTCCAGGCTACTGCCTTGCATTCCTGCCTTGGCTGCCCTCAGTGATGGATTGTGACCTGCAGTATGAAATAAACCTTTTCCTTCCCAAGTTGCTGGTCATGGTGTTTATCACAGCGGTAGGGAGCCAATCCAGGACAAGGTGTCAGCTGGAACAAATGCTTCTCTGGGAAAGGAGTTGTGTGCATTTACTAGGAGTCTGAGTGGGTCCTTCATAAATAACTGCAGACACATATAAACCACAGAGGTTAACTCTGTGCTTAAAGATACGTTCCAATATTCTCTAGGAAATGGAGCATCTAGAAAAGGCAAGGGCTGGTGTATGTTAACCATACTTAAGGGCAAGCCCTATACACAGAAGTAAATGGCCAACAGAAACAAGCTCATTTGTACGCTCTCTGTCTCCTGCTTCATTTGGACATTTTTAGTGCTTTTTTTTTGCTTGTACATCATATTTTCTGATTTTCTGTTTTTATAATTTTGTATATATGTATTTCTTGTGATTTTTCTTCGTTTTATTCTCTTCTTATTATGTTGTTGTTTGCCTATTTGTTTCTAAAGAGATAGAGAAAGAAAGGGCATGGAGTTGAGTGGGTGTGGTGATACGGAGGATATAGAAGGCATTTGGGAAGGAGAACCTTCATCAGAATCTATTGTAGAAATGATTTTTTTTCAGTAAAAAAATATAGGAAATAGTTAAATACCTACAAACTTGTTGGTAAATATGTGATTTACAAACTGAGATAGCATTTTGTCATTTTGTGAATATAATTTTAATAAATTAAGGCTCTGTGGTAACGACTTTCTTATAGTGGTCACTCATGTAAAAACCACGCAACAAGTATACATATAATAATTGAGCTATCTGGAATTCACAATAAACTACACATAATCACTTCTGTGTAGTAAAACAAAACAAATATCATAAGGTATTAGAACCCCTAACACACACATACATACACACACACACACAGATAGAGAGAGAGAGAGAGAGAGCTGGTGGGCAGTGTCTGTGACTCTATTTTTTCTTATAACTTTAAGAAAAATCAAAATCAGGAAAATGAGAGGCTCATGCATGCTGAGCACAGGCCCTGGCACATAGACGCACCTACCTCTATCTAGGTGATTTTATTCACGTTTTTCTGGCCTTCCTCTCCCCTTCACTTTCCCACTCCCTTGCCTGGTGTTTGTTTGTTTTCAGTGCTAAGAATTGAACTTGTGATTTCACAAATGACAAATGCCCTATGACAGAGCCATGTCTCCAACCCTGTGGCTTATTTAAATTGAGGGACATGTGGCAATTATTTTTTATTTGATTTTCCTTAGGAAGGAGATACCTATCAAACTATTTAATTTTTTTTTTTTTGCTCTTCAAATTGAGAAAAATAGCTCATTGAAGATTTTAGTGTAGGAAGCTGAGAGATGGCTTACAGGTAAGAGTACATACTGCTCTACTAGAGCATATGAGTTTGGTTTCCAGCACAAAAGTCAATGGTTCATAACTGCTTATCTCCCCAGATCCTGGCGATAGAAAACCTCTGGCTTCCTTGGGCATCTTCACTGTGTACCTCACCTACTGATACACAGACAGACACACAAACACATAATTTAAAACGAAATAAATCTTTACAAAGTTTTATGCAGAGGCTTATATGTAATGTGATTTATCTTTTCATGCAGACAATCTCTTTAATGGCTGATCCTGGACTCAGTAATGGGGCCACACTGTGGCTTATACTTTGCTATTTTCTAAAAGCAGTCCAAAGAACAAATTAAAGAAGAAACTACAACAGAAAGTCACCAAAAATGTGTCCAAATCTATTCAGATATATTGATATTCTCAGTCTGATACTACTAAAAAAAATGCATTACATGCTTAGTTCCAGAAATGCTCCATTTCCATTATTGCAGGAAAAGCCATCTAAAAATCACTTGAAGTTGATGATGTATGTTGTTTACTCTCTTGAAAAAACATCCTCTCCAAATAGGGGGAAAGGTTAGAAATGATTTCTTCTGCATTGATCAATTTATCTGAGTTGTCTTTCGACAGATTGTATTAATGGAACTTCATTTTCTTTTATTCAGTTGACGGCCAATTTTTTTGTTGTCTCTTAAAAAGATCAATGATCACGTCTCGCCATCTTTTCACAAAACAAGACGATTTTCCCCTTAAACTTTAAGAAAAGACTTTATTATTTTGTTGTAATAGATTTTTGTCCACCTCTTGCTTTCAACACCCAGCACTGAGTTTTCTAATGCCAGCATAGTCCTTTATATTTCTTTGTAGTTTGGGCTTCAATATCTTGAATTTTGCAATTTTTTTTCGTCCTGACAATTCTGGGAGCCACAGATGTGTCTAGGGACAGCAGCTTCTCCACTCTGGGCTACACAGGGCAGGTGGGCTGAGGGTGTTCATGGTTGTAATAAATAAACACAATCAAAATGAATACCCTCAACAAGAATGTGTTTGACTGGGACATTATGTACTACATCTTTCATATTTATTTTTAATGAAAGCTTGCAGGTTCCCTCAAGGCTAGGTGGAAACAGTTGATATGTTTCCCATACAAAGAAGATCAGAAAAGTAGAGCCCTCATTTGATCTTTGTTGACATTCAGAGGGTTTCTTGGGAACGGAACTGTTGGTGCCTTTTCAGGTAATGGAGGATTTGGCTATTGTCTGTATGTCTTGTGTTTTTAATTACAATGAGAAACGTGAAAAGAAGTGGACAGCAAGAAAATCATTTGATCTACTCACTTTTCTTCTGTGTGTGATCCTTGGTTCTTTTTCTTCCTCCAATGCCTGACCCTGTCATTATTCCCACATTCCTAGACTACTGCTGTTTGTTAGGGACAGCCCCTCCTGTGAAGCTGGTTCATTCATTTGGTAGCAGAGTTTTTCCTCAGCGGTGAAAACAATACAATACATAGTAATGTCTCTCAACCACCCGCAGAACCAAAGGCAGACAGCAAGAGGCAACTGTCAGCTCTTTACAATACAAGTACAGATATTATATGTGTGTGTGTGTATACATATATACACACATATATATTAACCCAATTTAATTAAGAAAAATACTCAACTTCATATGGAAAAACAAAAGACCCAGGATAGCTAAAAGAATCCTATATGATAAAGCAACCTCTGGAAGCATCACCATCCCTGACTTCAAACTCTACTATAGAGCTATAGTAATAAAAACAGCTTGGTACTGGTATAAAAACCGACATACGGACCAATGGAATCGAATTGAAGACCCTGACATTAATCCATGCACATATGAACACCTGGTTTTTGACAAAGAAGCCAAAACTATACAATGGAAAAAAGAAAGAATCTTCAACAAATGGTGCTGGCATAACTGGATGTCAATATGTAAAAGATTACAAATAGATCCATATCTGTCACCATGCACAAAACTCAAGTCCAAGTGGATCAAAGACCTCAACATAAATCCAGCTACACTAAACTTAATAGAAAAGAAAGTAGGAGATACTCTTGAACGTATTGGCACAGGAGACCACTTCCTAAATAAAACACCAACAGCACAGACAATGAGCACAACAATTAATAAATGGGACCTCTCAAAATTGAGAAGCTTTTGCAAGGTGAAAGACACAGTCAATAAGACAAAAAGACAGCCAACATAATGGGAAAAGATCTTCACCAACCCCACATCTGACAGAGGATTGATCTCCACAGTATATAAAGAACTCAAGAAACTAGACAACAAAATACTAAACAATCCAATTAAAAAATGGGCTAAAGAGCTAAACAGAGAATTCACAAAACAAGAATTACAAATGGCTGAAAGACATTTAAAGAAATGCTCAACATCCTTAATCATCAGAGAAATGAAAATCAAAACGACTCTGAGTACCACCTTACACCTGTCAGAATGGCTACGATCAAAAACACCAATGACAGTCAATGTTGGAGAGGATGTGGAGCAAAGGGAACACTCCTCCACTGTTGGTGGGAATGCGAGCTTGTACAACCACTGTGGAAATCAGTATGGACGGTTTCTCAGAAAACTAGGAATTGAGCTACCTCAAGACCCAGCAATACCACTCTTGGGCATATACCCAAAGAATGCTGATTCATACCACAAAGATACATGCTCAGCTATGTTCACAGCAGCACTATTTGTAATAGTTAGAACCTGGAAACAACCTAGATGCCCAACAACTGAAGAATGGATTAAGAAAATGTGGTACATATACACAATGGAGTACTACTCAGCAGAGAAAAACAATGAAAGCATGAAATTTGCAGGCAAATGGATGGAACTAGAAAATATCATCCTGAGTGAGGTAACCCAGACTCAGAAAGACAAACATGGTATGTATTCACTCATAAGTGGATTCTAGATATAAAATAAAGAACAATCAGACTATTTTAAATTTTTTATCGGTGGATTCTAATGGAGTTTATCGGTGGATTCTGCTGGAATATCCGATGCAGACAAGCACTGGAGAGCTCCTGTGGCAAATCACCCTCTGGAGCGATGGAAGGATCTTTCTACTAGCACGTGGAGGAGACTGGATCTAGTGTTCGCGTGGCCCTGGGGTTCTGTTTATGTCTTTCCTCAGGACAATGAGGTTCTTCTTTGGATTCCTGAGCACTGAACGCCCCCTAGGGCTGCTGTTGAAGCCTAACATGACAGAGACTTAATGGGTCTTCTTGAAAAAATCTATCCTTCTGATGTCAATGGAGATTGAGAGCCCAACATCGCCAGCTTTGGCAAGCATTAATGTAAGCCTAGGAACTGTAACCATAAGATTGGATTCTCCAGAAGAGCTGCCAGCTAAAGTCGTGCTAGGATCAAGAAAAATGGGCCTTGGCAGTACGTGTTACTGGAGTTGTATCCATGCCAGTGGATGTCCACACAATCCAGAGGAGAATTTTTCATTGCTGCTGCCGCTGTTGCTGTTATAGCAATGGCGCCCACCACTGCTACTCTTTCTGGGATTACCATTTCATAATTGCTTACTACAGCTAGCACAATGGAGACCCTGGCAACATAAGTAGCTACCACAGTTAGTTAATCTCTCATTCTATGGAGCATGATAAATTCAATTCAGTAGCTATATACATCTCGATTGGCTTTGAAAATTATAAATTTATAAACTCAAGTTCCAGTTGCTTTTGGAATACTATCTTACAAGGACACCAATGTACAGTATGGCTTGTTAAGGAAGGGAATGGCTCAGTTGCCTTTAGCCTACTGGCTATGGGTGAGATAGGACCTCTGTTGGTCTTTTCTGTATCAAACACACAGATTGCAAGCCCAGTGCCACTTTGAGATCTTTGGCAGCAGTTAACTCTGCAGCTCACACACAATTGAGCCTGTATGATAATGAGTATTCAGAGATGGGTCATGCCTGGGGGACACTCACCAACCTAAGACAGAGCACCTGTGTGGCCTGGGCAGGCATCTCCATGACAGGTAAGGTGACCTGCTGACGTTCCACGCAACCCAAGTCAGAAGCTCATTTTTTAATAAAAGGGGGACCTGTAGGTCCCTGGACCCCATTTTGGGTAACTGTTGCCTTGCTTGCAGACCTTGACCTTGATATTCTCCCTACGCTAATTCCCTGCCAGGTTCCACCCTCCTGAATGCTTAAGGGAAGTTCCTTGCCTGGTACCCTGAATAATGGGTGTTAACAGATTAGAAGCAAGATTGTAAAACATCAGTAGCGAACTTCTGCCCTCCAGGGTTCTCCCATTGTGCTGTAAGCCTGTATTTAAGACCTCCTCCCCCCTTAAATAAATGACATGCAGCATTTAAAATTAAAATATATATATAATATATATAATTGAATGAATACTGTGAATGTAATCTATGAATACCACAAATGTGATTAATATCATGAGTGTAATTAATGAATATCATGAATGTAATTTAAAAAATAATAAATAAAGTAAAAAAAAAGAATTTTTAAGATTATGTGTACATATGTTCATATGTGGGGGGGCAGGTACACAAGTACAGTTGTTTACAGAGTCCAGAAACGGGCACTGGATTCCCTGGAAATGGTGTGGCAGAAGGCTGTGAGCTACCTGACATGAGTGCCTGGAACTGAACTCAGGTCCTCTGTAAGAACAGTAAGCAAGATCTTCTAACTGCTCAGGCTGAGCCCTTTCTCCAGCTCCAATACCTATGACTACTTGTTTTTTGAGGTAGGGTCTCTCCGCAGAGCACTGACTGTCCTAGAACTCACCATGTGGATTCTGCGTTCACAGAGCTCTGCTTGCCTTTGCATTCTGAGTGCTAGGATTAAAGGGGCAAACCACCATACCCAGTGAATATCTATGTCCTGAACACAGTATTGCCATTTATTTCTTTAGGACAGACTCCAAATATCCTTTAAAGATATCGCAGGAGACAGAATAAAAGTCAACCAATATTGGTCACATTCATATATCCACTTCTACACAGAATCCTGACAAGCAACCAATGCTAAATTCTGATAACACAAATTAGGGCCCACTCCTAAATCACTTGTCTAATGGAGAAAGGTCTACCCAAGACTGTTTTATTATTTATCAGAAATTCTGAGGATTCCTTAGTATGTGAAGGAGACAAAGGGGATATCTGGACCCTTAGGGTTGCTATAGAAAGGCAGATGGGTGAGGTTTTTTTCCCTCGTCTTAGAAATTGTCATCACTGTCATCTACACCCCAAAATCTTTCAGCATTTCTTTCTCTTCCTCCTCAATCCGCACTTAGACCAGTAACCAAGTCTGAGAGATTCTCTTTCTTACTGTTACATAAGCATCACTCTGTTCCTTCAGCCGTTTGTGTGAGTGAGTGTGTGTGTGTGTGTGTGTGTGTGTGTGTGTGTGTGTGTGTGTGTTTACTGGCTAGATTTTTGTCGGCTTCACCCAAGCTAGAGTTATCTAGGAGAAGAATCTCAATTGAAACAATGTCTCTATCTAGCTTGGCTGTAGGCAACACTGTAGGGCGTTGTCTTGATTAATGATTGATGTGGGCTGGCCGAGGCCAGGGGGAATGTGTCAACCTGGGCAGATGATCATAAGTTCTAAAAGAAGCAGGCTGAGCAAACCATAAAAAACAAGCCAATAAGCAGCATTTCTTCATGATGTCTGCTTGAGTTCTGGCCTTCAGGTTCTTGCCCTACTTGACTTTCTGCCTTGACTTCACTCAGTAATGGACTGCTATCTTTAAGTGTAAGGGGAAAGAAACCTGTTCTTCCCCAAGATGTGTTTGGTTATGGTGTTTTATCACATCATTAGAAACTAAGAAGATATATAAAAGGGAAAAGGGGAAAACAGACAGACAGACAGACAGACAGACAGACACACACACACAATCACTCATTCACATACACACACACACATATATCAAATATATGTTCAAGCTGGAATCATTTCCCACCTGGCTGACTGGGTCAGCCTCCCAACTTGTCTCATTTCCTCCAGCGTGGCCCTTGAAATGAACCTCCACTCTGCAAAAACAAACTCCCTACACTACAAGTCTGATCACAGCTTTGTGCTCCTGGAGCTACCAGAGAGCCCTTC
>CABHPH010159535.1:0-40161 GCA_902168325.1 Peromyscus nudipes | reverse complement strand
GGGAGGGGGAGAACAAGGGAATCTGTGGCTGATATGTAAAATTAAATTATATTGTAAAATAAAACAAAATAAATTCAAAAAATAAATAAAAGCAGATACAAGTTGATGGTATATTTCATAATTTAAAACCTATGTTGTTTTCCTTAAAGAAATATGTATTACTAAAAAAGTACCAACTTGGGATTTTGTCCCTACTATTAATTCTAAAGATCCATGTGTATACATCTATTGCATTGCTTTGCTTTCTAGATTACTGTGACTATCTGGCCTCAGATAAAACAGAAAAGAAGGAAAGGAAGCGAAGGGTAATAGGGAGGGAGGGAGGGAAGGAGGGAGGGAGGGAGGGAGGGAGGGAGGGAGGGAAGGAGGGAGGGAGGGAGGAAAAGCAGGTCAGCTTGATACCTAGATACCTATCAGGTAACCAACAGCTCTGGATGGAGGTGGAGTTGATGAGCACAGTCTTCCCCATCACCACATGCACACATGAGTGTTATCACTAGAGTGTACAGATCTTCATAACCAACACCTGCATAGTAATTATCATGTATTGGACTGTTGACATTAACCAATTTAATACCCAGAAAAGCCCTGGGAGCACTGGGATTGAAGCTTCAGGTGATAGAGTGCTTGCCGAGTATACACAAAGACCTGGATTCCACCCCCAGCGCTCAGAAAACTGAGTTTGGTAGTATAGCCCTGTAATCCAGCACCTATTAGGTAGAGGCAGGAGGATCAGAAGTTCACGGTCATCCTCAGTTGTGTAGTGGATTTGAGGCCAGACTGGGCTATAAGAGAACTTGGTTTAAAAAAAAAAATGGGTGAGCTGAGTACTCTAATTCTCTTATTACAAGTGTAACAACGATTGGGTACAAATGAGTTATCAAAGACTATGTTGTTGCTAAATATCAGACCAGGATTCCAATTCATCCAGCCTGGTTCAGAGCTCATGCTCATAACATCACAACACAAGGACAAATACAATAAACATCTATTCATCTGCAGGATATAAATTCCACCTACTGTGCAAAGAGTTCACTCAAAATAGAGTCGGAAGAAGCGGCAGCATTACTCTCTCCTGCACCATTTATGTGGAAGAAGAAACTTCATCTCCTTACTCCCACCACACAGGACTGAGTCCCAAATCTATGGAACCTAGAAAGGAGGTAGGGCAATGCCAAGGAAACCATTCAGTAAAATATCAGTTATTAGTATAAGCAATCTTCACAGTGTTTGAAACATGCTATAACTTATGGAGAGAATAGCAGCAAAGGATGTTGAAATGTATTTATGATCCCCACACATCAATAACAATAGTACATGTGTTTATTTCAGTCCATTTCCCCAGCTCTCCTATTACAAAAGACCCCGAGCCAGTGAGAAAGCTGTTTCTTTATGTTCTCTCTGCGTTAGATAGAAAAAATGATGCCCAGCCTCCACAGTACTCGAAGGGAAGAAGAAAGCAAAGAATATCTGTAATGCATTGTGTAATATACAAACTGCCTTCAGCAGCCCAGATTTTCAGAGATTCTTTTTTTTGGATGTTAATTTCCCAAGGATGGAGAGTTAACTTTTGTCTCAGTGACTCATCACATAAACATATTTTTTGTGTGACATCTTATTGGGGTTATGCTATTAGAATCTATACTATGTACCAGGTCTATCCTGATTTATAGTAACCCTTCATCATACAGTTTCTATGAAAGACACATGACAGTATCTTAAGGTGCTGTCTGTCACATTATTGTCTTCTGTGCATTACCACAATGTTTAAGGTGACAAGTAAGTCACACATGAATTCATCTCTAACACTTTATTACATGATAGACATCATCTAAAGCAATTTAGGGGCCTGGGAATGGCTCAGTAGTCAAGACAGCTTACTGAGGACCCAGCATCCGGTGTCTTACCACCATGTGTAACTTCAGTTCCAGGGAATGTGATGCCCTCTTCTGACCTCCATGTCATACACCCACACAAGTGCATAAATGAAAATGAAAGTAATCTTTAATTAAATAAAAAACAAAGAGATTTAGGGGAAATATTTATACTTATTAGGGGTGTCTTGGCAGATTATTGTCAGGCCCTTAAATGGAAGAAATCTAATATTATCATTAGTACCACCTGCCCCTGACCTCACCAAAGTTTTCTTAAAGTCCCCAGTGGTATTTTCAGTAAACAAATAGCTGCTTTGTGTCACTGGAAAGATGCCCAAGATGGACAGAAAGGAGAGAAGCCCGGGAGTGCCTGCTGTGGAGGAAATAGCACTGAAGTAACAATGACACACTTCCAGATCCTAAATTAACGGCAGGCCAATTTGAGAATATAAGATGAATAGGTCAACAAAATCCTTAAATGCCACAACAGTCCAACAAGAACAGGAAAAACAACCTTGTTCTTCTAAATATATAATTTTCTCTATTCAAAGCAAAAATGCGACCCTGTTAGTCCAAATCAACCCAACAATTTGGGGTATTTTTTCTCATCGACAAAATTAATGTTCAAGTAAGCAACTAAATTTCTAATCTTGAGTTCAAACATCTATAAGTTCATTCCTACAAAGCTCAGTAACCCTGAGTCTTTGGATGTAGGAAACATACAAAATAGATTTAGATTTGTGAGTGATCTTCCTACATCATGAAGTTTCCAAATGTGGCTGGCTAAACTTCATTCTCCTTCCAGATTCACTCCAAAAGTAAACTTGGGAGCTGCCCCATATGCATGAGTTGATCCAGTTTTCCAGTGATCACTTGTCAGCATCTATATAATTTCATTTATTTGTGTGCATGCTTACATACATAGACATTGGGTGTCTTCTTCTATCACTTTGCCCTTCATTTTTTGAGACATGGTCTCTGTCTGGAGCTGGAGCTCACTGATTGGCTGTGTGAGCAAATTCTGGGGATCATCTTGTCGCTGCCTCCCCAGCATTGAGGTTACAGACCTGTGCTACTACACCCGGCTTTTCACATGGGTGCTGGAGGTTCTGAACCAGGTCCTCAAGCTGCAGAGCAAGTGCGTTACTGACTGAATTGTGCCCCCAGCCCTCTTTATAATTTTAATCTCTTGTGCGTACAGACACTTGGTCCCATGTCTTTAGTGTTACATGATCTTGAGATCACTTAAGCTAAATATCGGTGTTTATTCAGTCACACAATCCCATTGGGTCTTCTTTACAAGCATTGGAAATTATGAAGGAAAAGTTTATATACTCAATTAAGTCTCAGTCTTTAATACAGTCTTTCCATGGATGCCTCAACTGAAAAAAATAGTTGTATACCATCCAAAGCACACCATCATTGGCACAGCAATATCCATAAATATCAAGAAAAATGATACATGGTTAGCTTTTAATTATCCACACTAATGAAGGGGAGCAGTGGCATGGTTAATCCAAAATAGTTTACAATCCAATAATAATTTCTATTAGGACTTGAAATTCATTATGTGACTTTCTTCCAAGATTTTCCCCTTCGATTATCCTTTCCATAAAGAGCGATTAGGGGAAAAAAACTTAATTTCCATCTTAAAGTTTTAAAATTTATAAACTTCAGCCTCCATCCCTGGCTTGCAGAACTGAAATATGTTTTCCACTAACACATGATACTGCCATAACTTTGCATAACCTCATCTTGAGTTTCCTATGGATGACTAAGACTTAATGCTATGCTTTCCCAAAAATAAATGTACATGGATTATTGCAGGATTTGTTTTTTTTCTTGTATATGCATGTGTACATGTGTGCGCATATGGGTATGCATAGAGGTGTGCATGGAAACCTATGGCTTGCATTCTTCAGACATCATCCACCTTGTTTTCAAGACAGGATTTCTCATTGATTTATAATTTGCCACCTGGCCTAGACTGGCTCCCTAGCAATTCTTGGGAATCCATCTGTTTCCACCTCCCCAGCAATATTAGTATGCACCACCATGATTAGCTCTTCTTCGTGGCTTCTAAGGAGCTAACTCAGGTCCTCATGCTTGCTCGGCAATCACCACACTGACTGAGCTACCTCCCCAGCCCGAGTTCATGCCCTCAGAGTTCTTCCTCTCTCTTCCTTTTAACTCACTCTATTTAATTCTGCATTTATGTTGAAACATTTAAGGCCTGAATTAATTAGCCATTCCCATAATAATAAATAATACCAAGTAATGAACTACCACTAAACTCGGTGACTTAAAACAACATGCTGGCTCACAGATCTTAAACTTGGCTGAACTCAGGTCAGGCCTTCGATCTGGGTTCTTGTCTGCTCCTTATGTGGCCTGGTTATTTTGGACCACTGCCTCCAGGGACTCACAAAAGCACAGGGTAAGACAAGTCATCCATGTATCCCAAGGCCTCTGCTTACACTCCACTCAGTCATATTCTAGTGGAAACAGAAGTCACACTGCCAAGCCTGAAGCCCATGGAGCCAAGAACGTATACCCCACCTAAGGAGGGAAAAAAGAAAGTACATTTCTTCTGAAAAACAATCTAGTCTACCACTCAGTATGCATTACACTCCCCTAGCAGGTTCTGAAAATACTGAACTGAATTAAGTCTTAATTGATTTCTGTCCTCTCATGAGGAGGGGGAAAAAAAGATCACTCTAAAACTGCTAAGTAAGGAAACTTCAAAATACTGTGTGGGAAGGACAAACAAAGGAATCTGTTGTATTTTTGTGCTTAAAGAATCAGCCAAAGTTCTACATTTGTGTGTGCTAGGAGGACCTTGGAAATAAATGAGTGTCCAGAGAAAGAAAATACAAAGGGTGGATGGGCAACTACAGTAGTAAATTACTCAGTGAGTGACAGGCCATATCGCCTAACTGCAGCCTAGTACATGTGAGTGTAGCTGAGGGTATCAGCCCAATAAGCTAAGTTGAGGTTATGAAGTATTTCATGAAAGAACAAGTTAAGAAAATTTATAAATAATAGTGGCAGATTTCAAATAGGACAGCAAGAGATCTCACCCACATCCCTAGAACTTCATTTGGAAAAGAGCCCAGTGATAGAATGGAGGGGTGCCTGGAGATAGGAGGTGGGAAGGTCACTTAAGGAACTGTGTGTGGTTCCATGTGTACTTTGGGTACTACGATTAGACCCCGAACTCAGACAGCAGCAGAAGCAGAGAAGGAAAGAAAACTGATTTGAGCAACATTTTAGATATAGAATCAGAAAATGATTGGATGAGAGAGAGATAAGAAGGGACCTGGAATTTGTATTCCACGATGGTGCACCTAGTTAAAAGGTTAAGCCGTTCTTCTCTCTGCCTCCCAGAGCACTCTGCGCGGCAGCTGCCCTCATGTCTCCCTGGGAAACTATGAATTTTGCCTCTTAGCCTAATTGAAAGCCCGAGGGCAGCAAAAACAGAAGAGTGGCTGGAGCAAAGGAAGAGTCATTTGATGAGAAAAGATTGATATAGCCCCTTCCATAATCAGTGGCGCACAGGTGAATAGATTTAGCGGGTTCTTTATCGAGTGCCTTTAATCACCTAACTCGAATCAATAGTCTCTTAGAGGAACATAAATTAATTCTCCAAACAAACAGCCAGTGCCCGGGGAGAGATGCCTGTAGTGTTTGCACACTACAGCTCCCCTGTGATTTGTGAGCGGGGAGGTAACGGAAGGCAACCGTGAGCTCAAAGGCGGAGTCTGGACTTAGAAATGCAACGCTGGACCGGGCGGTGGTGGCGCACGCCTTTAATACCAGCACTCGGGAGGCAGAGCCATACGGATCTCTGTGAGTTCGAGGCCAGCCTGGGCTACCAAGTGAGTTCCAGGAAAGGCGCAAAGCTACACAGAGAAACCTTGTCTCAAAAAACAAAAAAAAAAAAAAAAAAAGAAAGAAAGAAAAGAAATGCAGCGCTGGGGTCAGAGAGCTGGTCCCAGGACGAAGTGACCACGTGTGATGCAGCTGTACTCTGGCCACCAGAATTCTCTTGTTGACTAGAATGGTTTTGTCACTTCGCCACTCAGAATGCGTCCCGTCTTTCCACAAACGCCAGAAGCTTCTAGAACGGCTGGCGCCCAATGGAGCCTAAGGGAAAAGACGAATGCTGGCACCGCTAGTCAAGCCTGCTTGGCTGGTCATGTGACTGAGGCACTGTCCCACTATTAGTACATTTCTGTGTCTGTGCAAATGAAAATCAATGCCGCTTTCCCTATTTAGAGTGGTTCACTTACCTTGTCCTCAGGTATGCTCCAAAACAGACTGTGTCTTCCCCCATCCAACAGGTTACTTGACTAACCTACTGATTTCCCTGAACGACTGTCACATAGAATTACTTGCAAAACTCCTTCCAAGCGCACCGTCTGCAGAGGCGATGAGTGGTGTGTGTAGCAAAGGCTAGCATGGTACTAACTCCTCACCTTCAATCTTTCTCTTCCTATTTCCCTTGACAAGAAAAGCCAGACCAAAATTCTAAGGATCAGCCATCCATGCTGAGAACAGGCCAAGGGTTAACAATGGCCTTTCTAAATGATCCCCGTTGTTGTTCTAAATAATGGCAGCCATTATCAGCATTATTAATAAGGGCTATTCCACCCAACTGCTGTGTGTGTCCTGCTTAAATGTGAGGCAGGGAGGTCAGTACATGAAGGATGAGACTAGGGGGTTTTGTTTTCTTTTCTTTTCTTTACTTTTCAGAATGACCTCAGGGCAGTTTCTTAGAGAGTCAACCAGCAGTAGAAAGAGGCAGCCAGCTTTTTCCTGCTTCTGGCTCCTTCCAGATTAGTCTTCATTTCTACAGCCTACAACACCCCCCACCTTCAGCCTCTGATTGAGACTTAATATGCAAATCCCCTAATTATATGGGCAAGAATTTTACAGGTCTCCTTTGGAGTGGTAGGTGATTTCCAAGGTTTCTGCCTTCCTCAGTAGGAGATCTGCAAGCCTCAACTTCAGGATTGTCATGGAAACCATTAGTGTCACTAAATTAACTAGCCCTCGGAATTATCCAAGAGAAAATGTATATTGATCTGACTCAGTGACGTGAGAACAGAACCACTTTCTCTGATGATTAACCTTTTCAGAATCCTCTCAGGCTACTCAGACTCTTAGCTGGTTGGGGAAAAAAAAATCACTGCAGAATCATTAAAATGTCCCCAGAACCACAGTCTCTGTACCATTATCCCCTCCAAAATAATAAAATTACTCAGACAGTGAGCCTCCTTTAGAGTTACTTAGGTCAAAATCCATACATGTGTAAAGAAGTGTAATGGTCCCTACCCCTTTAGCAATTCAATAGTCAATAGATAAAATTTATGATTATTTCTAAGTCATGCTATAAAATGCTCTTCAAGTACATTATTTTGTTAACACACAACTATGAGCAGCAGGTGGCACCTTTATGCCCAATTTACAAGTACAGATACTAATACAAAGATTGAAAAAAACAAGTTGCTTACAACACACCACACACACACACACACACACACACACACACACACATACACACACAAAATAATCAGTGTCTTTATTGTTTGATAAATTTAGGGTTCAAATTCCTTACCATTTACTGTGTGCTAGTGGGCACATTTCCTTTACATTCACAGAATCTCAGTATGCAAAAATGGGCACGATGAAACCTGTTCTAGATGAAAAAAGGCCCTGTTTATCAGCATACTGGACCCGTCATCAGAAGGCATGCTACAAATGACAGCTAAGCACTGGGACAGCATTGCTCACCTGGAAGGGGCCTCATCAAAACGATGCAATTTTTCTTTCCAATGAGGTTATTGATTCCCTTTAAGGAGACTCTCGGCAGGATAAATGGCCCTTCATTATTTCCCTGGCAGACTCCTGCATTTGGGAGGTTCCAAACAAACCTGACTGACCACATCTGTGAATCTTAAACATCGATAGACATTGCTCAGTAATGTCAGAAAATTATCACATGGATTAAAATTGACCATTGCTCAGACTGACTCCCTCCACAAAACCTTGCCAATGTTATTCTGGAGTACAGAAGGCAGGATGATTAGGATCTTCCGTCTCTCTCCTAGAGGCCATTAAGGATACCAAGCTAGGCACAGTCAGAGAATAAAGTACAGTGGGGAGCAGACATGCTTTCCTCCCTTCAGTTATCAGCTCTCCAAACAGACATGAAAAGATACCTTAGAACCTTGTATCTAATTACACCACTTTCCATAAGGAATACTCCAACTTCATCTTTCCATGAGGTAAAATGCACCCTGGCTGTCCCTGCACCTGTCTCCTTCACCTTTGTTATCCTCTCCTATGTCTACAGACTCTGCTTAGTCCACTGAGATTCTGTCACCTCCATCAAATCCAGATAGACCTGAGGTATTTTCTCCATCACTATTTTTAGGTCCATCATGCTATTTTTTTTTTGCCATCCTGGGTGCATTTTGACCAATTTTTTCCCCTTTCCTTTCTCACTTTTCTTTCCATCCCATGCTATTTTAGTTCACCTCTTAATCATGTCAAGTCAACAACCAAACCAAAGAACGATTTGGGTTTTGTTTCATTTGTGTGTGTACGTGTATGTGTATATGTGAGAGTGTGTGTGTGTGTGTGTGTGAAAAAGAGAGAGAGAGAGAGAGAGAGAGAGAGAGAGAGAGAGAGAGAGAGAGACTAATTTTACCATGCCCTGCTTTAGGTCCTGATCACCTGCCCAACAATGTTGACATCTGTGAGTTTCCTTATTTAACTCTGCTAGAACACCAAGGTCTGCACTGGAGAATGCCCGCAGTGCCTGAGCTCACTCATTCAAATCATCCTTCAACATCAGCACACCCAAAAAAAAAAAAAAAAAAAAAAAAAAAACAGCCAGACTACCAAGGGCAGCTAAGCATGAACTGAGAATCCTAATCAAGATGAGAAGAACGATGTGCTTGGTTGGCTTCTGCATCATGAGGGGCAATCCCTCTGGCTGTGAGAGTCTGTGTTGTTTTCATTCCTTGGCACATCAGAAAGGCAACTGGGGACAGAGTTAATAGCGTGAGCCCAGGAGATAAACTACCCTGGTGTGAGCTATGTCCCTGCCGCTTAGGAGACACATGACCTGGGGCACATTATTTTACTTCTGCGTACCTTGGTTTCCTCGTTTGTAAAATGGGGATAATAGACCTTGATTCACAACATAGTCAATAACTTTATATGTAATACTAAGGTTAATGTATTAGTTATTAGTGTTCATTATATAATGTATATTAGATAAAATTATGTATAACTATAATATGTAATATTTAAATGTAATGTATGCATATCACATGACCTGACACAAAATATGCACTACATAAATGCTTGTCAAATAAAATGCATGCCATATTGTGGGGCTACATTTCTGGTGTCAGTGGTTGCCTGACAATAGCTATCAAAATCTGAAACTTCAGAGATTCGATTTTTAGGATAACAAAGTAAGTATCATTTACTGTTTCCAAAAGAAAAAAATCCAATTTATTTTTTGTAGTTGAAATGGAAACTACCACCATTAGCCTTCATCAAACATTCCTGATGAAGGTTAGAAACGTTTGTCTCAGGGGGAAAAATTGCACAAGGGTTGACAGTTACAAAGTGGCAAAACATTGGCCCCCAAGTATTCTGCTTTATCCTTCCTCTATTCCTTAGAGCACAAAACTGAAGCAGGAAATATGAATGCCACCATGGACCACCTTTACTAACCAGAGCTTAACTTTCTCTTTTATCTGAAATTCTTTTATATGAGAATTGCTAACCACCACCAGCTGTGGAAAGACCACACATGCAAACTTCAAGCAGTGCCACAGGAAGATAATTCTTTCCAAATATCTCCACAGGAGAATGAAGGAAAGGAAGCTAACACAGTCTGCTACCATGCTTGCTTACCCTAGAAGATGCAAGAACCCAAAAGCCCTGACCTCATGGCCAGATTTGCTGGACACAGCAGAGCAACTGACCATTCACCTGGACTGGCACAGAGAAGGGGCGTGGACAGACTTCCTGGCTTAGAAACCATTATTCCATCTCAAGGACTTGTGTAATGTGATCACTGCCCTTGAGGCCCAGTTTTCCCAGTGTGAAGTGGAAACCAGGCCTTACGGAGCCAGTTCTGCTGTCTTATGTAATACCTCATACACAGGAGACTCCCTCCTCCCCGCTTCCTACTCTCTGTTATCCATGCAACATAAAAAACAGATCCTCAGAGGGAAAAGAGTCCAGTCACAAGATCCTTATCACCAAATGGAAATTGTACTTGACATCCTTCCTATATTGGGTACATTCTCAAGACTTTTCCCAGTATCTTCTAGTGAAGGTTGTTATGAGTGGCAGAACCTGTCACACATTTTTAAAAGGAATTTTTGAAAGGTTCCAGGAATTCACACATTAAAAAATAAAAAACTGTCAAAGACTTCAAGGTTCATGTCTGAAAAGCAGAAAACAGGAATGTCACAGAGCTTGAGAGCAGGGTCCCCAACAAGAATCACAACAAACGGGGCTGGAAGAGACAGTGTAGCTGAAGTTTTCCTGTGTCCCACCTGGCCCATGGTCAGGACAAATCTCTTTCACCCGCCAGTCCTGCAGCCGCTTGGACCCAAGTAAACACAGAGGCTTATATTAATTAAAACTGCTTGGCCATTAGCTCAGGCCTACTACTGACTAGCTCTTACATTTAAACTAACCCACAGTTCTTGTTTATGTTTAGCCACATGGCTTGGTATCTTTTCTCAGTTCTGCCTTCACATCTTGCTTCCTCTGTGTCTGACTGGCAACTCCTGACCCAGCCTTCCTGTTCCCAGAATTCTCCTCTCTGCTTATCCCACCTATACTATACTTCCCGCCTGGCTACTGGCCAATCAGCATTTTATTTATCAACGAAATCAGAGCAACACACATTCACAGCATACAGAAAGACATCCCCAGCAAGACAGTTAAGCAGCACCCACATCAGGCAGCTCACAACTACCTGTGACTACAGTTCTAGGAACTCTGATACCCTCTTTTCTGATCCAGGGACCCCTGCACTCAGTTGTGGGAGAGGGTAGTAGGGGTGTGTGTGCAAGAGCATGCACAGAAAAAGAGAGAGAGAGACAGACAGACAGACAGACAGACAGACAGACAGACAGATACAGATACATACACTATTTTAAAATAATAAAAACAAATCTTAAAATTAACATCTTGTGTCACAACTTGTCCACAAGACATACCTGCCACCATGCTGAACCTAAACTCCAAGTCTTCCTCAACCAGAGGTCTCTTGTTTGGGTAATAATATCCCTGGATCAACAGTGTAAAGAACATATACCAGTCCTTCAGACATACATTGAAAAAGAATCTGCTCTCCCTTGTTTCTAGAGATAAAGGACACTGGGGAAGAATCTCAAAAGTAAAACGCTAATAAGAAGAAAGCATACACTCCACCCAGAAAGCAAGAAGCACTGTAGGTAGGAAGGAGAGAATAGGAAGTCTATTTCTGCAAATAGGAATGGGAAGCAAAGGACCTGTCACCTGAACATGAGCAAAAAGATTAACAGAGCACAATCCATGACAGGAGGATGATCATTATTCTTCCAGTATTCACACGAGCTCCCATACACTCTTTCAACAACACTCATTGACTACCCATAATTCTTGTTCACTGAGAAAACAATAGTCTAAGGTTCATGGATGACCTATGCCCTCCAAGAGATAAATAATTACAGGCAATTTCCCCAGAATCACTTGCAATTAAGCACATGTCCAAAGTACCTGATCTGGCCTTCTAGAATGAATAAGCAACATGATCTTAAGATTGAAACACAAAGAAAGAAAATAGGATGTCTGCCCCTTTTCCCACCAACAATCCCTCTGTGCCCCCTCTCACTAGCTTTACAGAGGTGGAATCAGTTTCAATCGTTGAGCCAGGTCTAATGAAACCCCAGGCATGACTGTTTCCCTCCTGTCCAAGGTCGAGAGTTAGATTAGCTAGTTTCACCTCAATTTTAAGGGGAGGCCCAGGTCCAGCTCCAGATAAATCCTGCAGCAAGCTATATGCAACTCCTTCCCATTTCTTTTTCTATCTTCTCTGTATGTCTTCATGTACTATGGGTGCTTTGGCTAGGTACATTCAAATCTGGAATCTTCACCATACTGACTTGTACCTATGCCCATGATAGTCTCACATCCATTGCTAGCATCCAGAAGTAAGAAAACAAAATTGGCTTATAACTCTCATATTATACAATTAAGCCTTCATAGAGGTGGCTAGGACCCCTAGAAGCATCATCCTATAAACAAGTAACAAGCATTTTCCAAATTCAGGCCCTGTTCTAGTCCACTTTCTGTTACTGGGATAAAACATCAACCAAATCCAATTATGGGGAGAGAGGGTTTAATTCAGTCTACAGATTATACTTCATCCTTAAAGAAAGTCAGAGCAGGAGCTCAAGGAAGGAATGGAAGTAGAGGTCACAGAGGGATTCTACTGCCTCTCAGACTCAGGGTCAGCCAGGCCCATCTGCCAAGGAATGGCACCACTGAAATTATGCTGGATTTTCCCACATCAATTAGCAATCAGTAAAATGCCCCAAAGATATATTCACAGGCCAATCTCATGGAGGCAGTCCTTCAACTGAGGATCCCTTTAACAGCCAAGATAAGCTCCTAGGAGGTGGTCTGTGCTGGACTTCTTCCATGAATGCCTCGAATACACTCTCAGTCTTTCTCTACCCTATACTATTCCATACAAGGTCAACCTGTGAGAACTTTGGCAGTGAGCACACTTGATGGCTGGTTATTCACTGACAGAAAGGCAGCCGGAAAGTTTGATCAAGATAGTCATCCCTCTGGCCTTTCTTTCTGCCTGATTTGCCAACTTTTCATAATCATCAGCTGCAGTCACTCTCTGGGTTCTGGAAATCCCTCCCTCTACTATCCCTTCCAGTCTTAAGAGTAAGGAAAACTCTCCAGTTGCTAGACAGTAAACTCAGAGAGCCTCTGTCAATTTCCCTAGATCTATGTTTATCAGCTTACACACTACTGACACACTGGGCAGTTTTTGGAAACTGTCTGGTGTAACACAGGACACTTAGCGGCATTCTGGAGCTCTGCCCACTAGAGACCCACCATTCCTCACCCCTAAATGTAAGAAACAAAAATGTCACCAGGCATTTCCCAATGTCCCCTGGTGGCCAGACTCACTCCATGTTGAGAAAGACTTCTTTAATTCTTCAATGTTTTTTTATGAATGCACAGCACCCTCTTGACACAACACACCTGGAGTTTGTCTAGAAAGATCACACAGGTTCCTTACACTCTAATTTCAAACTTAAGGATGGGCTTCATGAGAACAGAAATGGTGTCCCACTCAGTCCACATCACACACACCCTGCACTGCACTGTGCATAGTCAATATTTGTCTGGTTGAATGACTTGCTGATGATCTGCTTATAATGTAACTTCCAAGTAACATGACTCTGTTGAGGAAGGAAGATTTGGTGTCATGAGGATCAAGGCCATGAAGTATACAATTTCTTCATGTGTACTGGTAAGCTGGGATTATATGCCCCATCTTGTATAACTTCTATTTATATTCATTATCTGAACTTTAAAAAATCACTCCTGATTCAAAAAAAAAATATTCAATGAACCAGAAAGGGAGAAAGTTCAATTCTAGAACATGGAAACTGAACTGGGGTTCAGAGTAATATTGTATGGCTTCTCTGAAAGTATTGTCTGACAAAAAAAAGGGAAAACTTTATCAGAGATGGATTTCTGTAACTCATGGTTTTTGTCCACTATTATGACAGTACATGTACCAGTTATCTAATGCCGCATAAAAAATTACTCCCAAAACAAAACAGATGAGACAACATATACCTTATTGCCTCACAGTTTATGTGAGCCAAGAATCCAGGATGATCCTACACTTCAGGGTCTCTGACAAGCTGTATTCCATTTCATTCACACGAGCCACTACTCTAGAATAGCTGTAATCCAACCCTTCCCAAATAAATACCTTATGGTTGTCTCTCTCTCTCTCTCTCTCTCTCTGTCTCTCTGTCTCTCTCTCTCTGTCTCTCTGTCTCTCTCTCTCTCTCTCTCTCTCTCACACACACACACACACACACACACACACACACACCTGGACTCAACCCTGTATTGAACAGGTAGCACATACCACCCCATCCTGTACATCATAATAACCACTTTCCATCATTGTCTGCCAGGGCCTCATATGGTTCCTACATTCTCTGCTCCACAAACCATCTTTTTGTATGTGAATACTGTGTGTCTCGGTTTCATCTCATTACTAACAACAGTGTCTTGTTTGATCAAGCAGAAACAAACCAACCTGAATTCAAATCCTATCAAATCCTTTATTCTATCAGTTTTGGATGTAACAGCCACACAGTGTAATTCTCAGCAAAACAGCTCCATGCAGCACAGTGAACGATTAGAAAAGCTCTGGAGGAAGCCAGCAAAGATGGGCATCCTGCCTCACGACTCCCTCACCCCAAGCTGGAGAGGACTTTAACCCCTAGAATCTCACTGCCATCTTTTCCTTGATGTGTCCTTGTTGTTTCTCCATTTGGGAGCCAAATTATAGCTTCATAAAACAGCAGGAGTGCTGAGAAAATTGCTTAAATACAGTAACTATTAAAACCTCAAACTGCTGTGCTAATTAAATTGTCTTATTCTACACGTTTCATAATACAAGGCAAGAAAAATGCCAGTCTCCCCTCCTTGGCAAAAGGAAGCAACTGTTTCAGGGATTCTCACAGTCAACTAGAAGGCTGACCCCAGGCCCAGCAAAAAGAGGAGGCCTGGATCAGACGGCCATGCCTCCTTCTCTGGAGAGGCCTCTTCACTCAGTTGGTTAAAGATTACCTGGAGCTGGTAGAGAGCAGCAGAAACTAAACAAAGGCCTCTGAGCTAGCACTGACTTCTGCATACATCCATGAGTTCAACTTACAAGTTCAAAGGACTGTGGGAGCAATTGGCTTGGGCACTTGGCATTTACCATGTACCACGTCAAACCCCTTGTGAGGAGGGAATGACAGTAGGCCTCAGCTCTGTGTATTCCTTCTTGAAAGAAGCAGGACAAATGGGGAAGCACACAAAACATGATTTTATAAACCAGAAAGATTGGTGGCAAAGTGTCTGTGGCCAAATTCTCTAACTTAATTGACTGTGTGTCTGTGAATAAGTTGCTTAGTCTCTCTGTGCGTCAAGGTCCTGGAACGCAAGGTAAGGCTCCTGCTAATCATAATAGGTACTTGAGATGGTTGGATGAGGATTAAATGAGCTAATGGATAAAGAGGTGCTTAACCTAGGGCCTAGCATACATCTCTGAGTAGAAATGTTGGGCACATTGCTACAGCTATTACCTCTAAACAGTGTGAAGAATACTGAACAGGGGGTTGGAATTCTAGTCTTGAATCTGCCTCCTATCTGAGGGCATTTTCCCTTTCTATATTCAAATGTATTCATCTGTCAACCAGGAGAAAAGAGGAGAGCACTGAAGCATTTCTAAAAACCCTTCAAACACTAAAATATGAGCCGTTCTCATTGTGCTCAGTTCTGTGTGATTTATTCACGCACAGTATGGCACAGAATGTATCATGAAGGGAAGGGATCTTAATTTAAGTTTTTATTGAGCACCTAATAGATACCAGGCATTGCACTAGGCACTGTTTGCCAGGGTCCATAAAAGAAATATAATGATATCAAAGCACACTGAGAGATATTTCCCCATTGTGCTGACCTGTCCTCCACACATTCTGGATCAGGAGACATGCGAAGTGCAGCAGGCACAATAGGAATATGGGGTGGCAATGATGTTGAGATTATGAAGGAGGGATCTTCTGGAAGACGATTTACAAAGGGGCCATTGGGTCAGAAAACAAAAAGGACCTTGAGTGTGTGTGTGTGTGTGTGTGTGTGTGTGTGTGTGTGTGTGTGTGTGTGTTTTGTTTTGGTGAACCAATGAGTTTTATTGGGGTTACTCTTCAGGAATATGGGTGAGGAGTTACTTACAAGAGCAGAAATGACTCAAAGACAGCTGCACCACCATAGCCCACCCTAGTACCATGGCAGCTCACAAAAGCTGGAAACCTGGAGCACTGAGCAGCCTGCAGGCAGCTCGACAGGTACAAGTGTGTCCTTTCAAGGTGTGCACGTGGTCTCAACCTCTTCCAGGCAGCTCACCTGGTTTCTGCTTCTTCCAGGCAGTTGGTCTGCTCTCTTGCTTGTAGATGTAACCAACCGTCTTATTAAATAAGAAACACAGAGCCAATGTAAAGATGAAAGCCCAAGAGGTCAGAGCTAAGAGTCTTACCACTTTCTGCCAGCTAGCCTCTCCCGCCAAGAGACCTCTCCGAAAAGGACTACTTCCTGTGCGTTCGCCTTTAAATAAGAGTTCTGCTCTGTCTTCTCATTGGTTATAAACCCAACTACATGACTGCCTCCTCACTGCCTATCTGTACAGACCTCCAGGTCTTCTATGGTTGGTATTGAGATTAAGGGCGTGTGTCTCCAATGCTGGCTGTATCCTTGAACACACAGAGATCTACCTAGTTCTGCTTACCAAGTGCTGGGATTAAAGGCGTGCACCACCACCGCCCTGGCTTTCGCTATGGCTTGCTAATAGCTCTGACCTCTAGGCAACTTTATTTATTAACATACAAATAAAATCACATTTCAGCACAAATAGAATACCACTATACTTGCTAGTTATCCATGGGAAGAAGGGGCCTGGAGAATCTAGTCAGTTTTAAGGACTTCCTGAAGCTGTTTTGAGTGGCTTATCTTCTGGCTTGAGGAGATTCCCTGCAGGATGGAATGTTTCAGTCCCGTAGAAAACTGCCACACAACACTCCACCCCTTCCTGCATCTCTTATATCTTTCCATCCTATCTTCTATAATGATCTTTGATGAGCTTTGAAGGGGTTGGCTGTAGATGTCTGCCTATAGCTAAGAATTAGGCCATCATGCCGCAGCAACAGTCACTTGTTCTCAGGAGCATCCATAACCAGTGGTTATGAGTTGAGGCTGACAACAACAGTGACCTATGAGTATGAACACACACATTTAGAAGACAGGTTGACAATCGCATCACATCCATCTAGTAAAACCATAGACGTTGCTTCCCCATTAGGACCTATGTCCTCCCTAAAACGATAGAAGTTGCTTTCCCATTGGAACCTATTACCTCCACAGCTACAGATTTTTGTCCTAGCTTACAGTATGAAACATGAACTCCCTCTTGTGGAATGGGCTTTAAATCCAGTCAGAAGGCTGTTGGTCTTACCCATGATAGCAGAGCTACTATTACAGGCACATCTGCCTGGCATTTAGCATGCAGGATCCATAGCCAAGATGGAATGTTGGTGACCGCTCCCTACCAGCAACCTACATGGTCTCCTCTAGCACTACAAAAGCCAGCCTGCAGAGTAGGAGTTTCCAGTTCAGTCCTAGATTAATTTCTCTGTGTCCTGACATCAAAGCATGCTGTGTTTTCACCAATAAGATCTTACTGTCTAATTCTGGCATACAACAAACAATAGTAGCAATAGCCTTTATGGTTTGTAAGTGAAAGGACTGGTTTAGGCACAGAACATCCAAAGATCAAGTTCTCACCACAAAGGAGATTTATTTGCCCCAGAGTGAAAAATGGCAGGGACTAAGAGACACAGACAGGAGACAAGATGAGGGAGAAGGGAACAAGGGAGAGAGGGGTGGGATATTTGTCCCGGAGGGACAAAGAACTGTCTCTGGATAGAGGAAACAGATGTGGTCCATAGGCAAATGGCAGTTTATAAAGGTAAAGGGGGAATCCTGCGTTAGGATGAGGTGTTAATTTTGATTGGGGATGTTAATTATGGTAGCCAAAATGGGGATTTTGATTGCTAGACTTCAACACTTTGATAGCTGGATCTTGGTGGTCAGCCTCAGGAGGAAGAAGGGGCCAAATAAGGGAACAGACCTTGGTGAGTAGCTTTAGGAATGTAATCTAATGGTTTTTAGCAAGGAAGATGGAATGGTGGAAGGGCAAGTGTAACATGAATATTAAAATGGTCTTTTAATAAAAATCCCACAGCCAGATATTGGAGTAAAAACTGAAAGATCAGAGAGACAAAGGAACAAGCTACCTCTTACCTCTAGGACTCCTCAGCCTGAAAAAGCCTCCAGCTGAAAGAGCCTCAGCAGAAAGGGCTGTTTCTGCTGAAAAACCTGTAGTTTCTGTCTCTTCATGCCTCATATACCTTTCTCTGTCCACCTACCTCTTCCTGGGATTAAAGGCATGTATGCTTCCCAAGCAAAGGCATGAGATCTCAAGTGCTGGGATTAAAGGCGTGTGATTCCCAAGTACTGGGATTACAGGTGTATGCCACCACTGCCTAGCTCTGTTTCTCTCCTAGACTAAATCAATCTCATGTAGTCCAGGGTGGCTTTGAACTCACAGAGATCCAGACAGATGAATCTCTGCCTCCTCTGAGCTAGGATTAAAGGTGTGTGCCACCACTGCCTGGCTTCTATGTCTAATCTAGTGGCTTGTTCTGTTCTCTAATCTTTTTTTATTAGGCAAATTTTATTAGGGTACACAATATATCACCATAAACAAGGCCTTCCAGAGCCATGTTGGCCATGGTGGGGCCTAATAGAGATCTTCAATAGGGATTGGGGGTTTCTCTAGACAACGACTCACATGGAGGTGGCTGAGGTTTACATTTAGTAGCATTACGGCCTCTGGGAATGTCCTTTTCTATCCATGTAGAATATCCTTTTTTGTTGTTGTTATTTTCAGTTAACCCAGCCCCAGTTGATGCGCAAGGTAAATGAAGGCACCATTGCAACCGGCTGTCTCACCAACGGCTTTCCAAATATGCAAAGCACTCAGAGGTCAGCATTATGTCATCCATGTAACAAAATCTTTTCCAGAGGCTGGATGAGACAAGGCCACATCCTGAACCACCATCTCGTAACAAGTTGTTGTGACCTAATGAAGATAACCATGGTGAAGCCCTCAGAAAGTCTGTTGTCATCTGTTCTGAGCAAGTGTCAGGTGATCTCAGAAATTCACAACTAAGAAGACACTAAAACAGTGGATAAGAAAGGACTGATAAAGCATGGAAAGGTTCCACCCATTTGTATCAATCAATTGCTTCCTCCTCAGAGATGAGGGTTGTGTACAAAGCGTGGATAGGAGGCACTAACTTAATTAGCTCCCTGTAATCCTCAGCCACTCTCTCTGAGTCATTATGTTTCCATAGAGCTCTTCCACAGAGCCTCCTTATATTTCTCCACACCTGACGAACTCAGTGGACATGACTGAATTTACTCAGATCTACCCAGGGCCAAGGGAATATGTTGTTCCTACTCTTCCCCGCTGCACCTGCTGGCTCTCTGGGTCAGAATGGCCCAGGCTTGGCACTGTGGTTGCAGCGATAGTGTTAACCTCTCCATACCTGGCTGTTGGGGGAGTTCCTCGCTGCCCTGAGTTTTAAAATGTACCCAGGATATTTTCCCTTCTTTCTTTTTCTTTCTTTCTTTCTTACTTTCTTTCTTTCTTTCTTCCTTCCTTCCTTCCTTCCTTCCTTCCTTCCTTTCTTCCTTATTTTGTGTATGTGAATGTGAGTGCACGCGTGTGTGTGGGGGGGGGTGCACCATGTGTCCCAGAGAATTGAACTCAATTTGCTTGGTGACATGTGTTTTACCCACTGAGTCATCTCACACGCCTCAAGGATTTTGTTTTCCTTCTAGCATTGTGAGATCAACAATCAGGAGATGGCAGCCATTGAAAAGATAGTTCATTGTTCACAGTTCCTAAGCAGGGGGGTGGGAAGAGTATACCACACCACATAGGAGCATCTTGGAAACACAGTCAGAAAGAAAGCAGAGAGAAGGGAGCGGGGGAATGTGGACCTGAACTTTTAATTGTTTTTCTCAAGAAAGAGTAGGTAAATCAGAATAAGCTGGTAGATTGGCTAGCTGGGATTTTCAGTGTCCTCTGGGATATAAGAACAAGGGGAATCCCAGTACCTTGCCTAGGGTGATGTGGTCAGGGGACTCTGTCTCTGATTGCAATCCCCTGATCAGCAATGTGGAGTAGGAATAGTGTCCTTACATATCGAAGGTGTTGTCTTAGGATTTTTATTGCTGTGAAGAGACGCCATGACCACAGCAATTCTTGGAAAGAAGATATTTAATTGGGGGGCTCACTTACCTTTTCAGAGGTTCAGTCCATTATCGTCATGGCAGGGAGCATGGTGGCCTGCAGGCAGGCGTGGTGCTGGAGCTGAGAGTGCTGCATCTTTCAAGCAACAGGAAGTCGACTGAGACACTGGGTGGTATTCTGAGTATATGAAACCTCAAAGCCCACCCCCACAGTGACACACTTCCTTCAACAAGGCCTTATCCACACCAAGCAAGTCACACGTCCTAATGGAGCCACTGTCTGTGAGATTATGAGGGTTAATTACATTCAAATTATCACAGCTGTGCTTCATGGCAAGGCACCTGCCTTTAAGTGTTAGCTAACTCTGAGAGAAAGCCTCTCTCCCTGGGTTCACCAGGCTCTGAGATACCATGATGCTAAGATACTAAGATATGGTGAGTAAAAAACAGGATGAGTATATACTCCTAGGTCTGAAAGAAGACCAAGAAAATGACTATTATAAGCTCAAGACAGATTCACAGGAAGAGGGCCACCCAAAACAGAGGTGTGCATTTAGAGCTGTGACTCAGCCCATGGTGGCCCAACATAAAAGGAGTGAGCATGTAAAATACATACCCTAGCTGTCTTGGTCCCTTCCCCCAAATGTCTTCTCAGAGCTCCATTGACAGAATCCCATTGAATCCAAAAGACAAGGGAGACCTAGCTGTAGTCCATGCAGAACACACGGTAGAGATGTGAGGTGTGAGAAGAGACAAAAAGAATCTACTGTCACAAGTGGGAATATCACACCCAACTCAATACTGCAGCTGTACCACATAAGGCTGCAATGACTGGCTAAGGGAGAAAAGAGAAACTAGGCTGAACATTCCCTGGAGGTGGAGCAGACAAAGATGATGATGGAGTTTATTTTTCCACTCCATCCCTTCTCTTCTTCCTTCATTTCAACACAAATGTAGGACAGCATGGCAAGATACAGGCATCATTTCATTTATTGCCTTCCTGCAGAAACCTTCCATGAACACATCCTTCAGGCACTCCAGGATATTTAAAAGCTATTGTGTTCCCAGAACTGCTGACCTCATCTCTGTTGCCAGGAAACCTGCTGCAGATTGGAGTGTCTGTGAGCACCCATGTCACGGCTGTCCCCAGATGATCTGGGAAGAAACAGAGGGTGAATGCTGACGCGCATGCCTATGGTCAGAACTAGGTGGACAGCATTCATCTCAACTGAGTGCTGAAGCCAGCTCTGTTTCAGTAGCTCAGACGAAGGTCTGCAGGACATACTCACAGCAAGGGGTGAGACAGCATAGGCAGTACATTGGATAATCTCCCCACAGGAGCACATCCTGTGCTAGACTCTATATGCAGACCCTGCCCTTCACAGAATTCACAGTGGACCAAGGGGAGACTAAATCAACCAACAACAGTGCAGAACAAAAACTTAATCCTGGAACTCCAAGCCTAGGCTGTGCAGGGGTTATGGGAGCAGGCAGCAGGGGCTGAGCAGCCAAGGTCATGACGTAAAATGTTTTTCTTAGAGGACAGCAGGAAAATAATCTCACTGTTTGTATATAAAACACAGATATATATGTGGTAGATAAGCATGCAGCACATGTGGCATTAAGATTTCATGGGAAGAGGGACATTTAGGGGGGAAAAAATCCCACAGAAGTTTCTTAAAGATGCAATAAGAAAAAGAAAGGTTGATGATCACTGCACTTAGTGGCCTCAAGTCAAGCTGAACTCTATCACCCATTTTTTGTTGTTGGTTTTATTTTGTTTTTAAGATACTAATTTTGGAGACGCTGTAGATGTTTCTGTCGCACCAGCTGCTCCCCAAATAACCACATAGAGACTCCATCTTAATTATAACTGCTCAGCCAATATGCTAAGCTTGTTTTGAGCTAGCTCTTATAACTTAAACTAACCTATTTCTATTATCTATGGGCTGCCCCGAGGCTCATTTACCTCATGTACATACTTCCTCCCATCGTGTCTGCTCTGTGTCTCATGGCGGCTCCTCTGACTCTTCCCTTCTTCTTCCCAGCATTCTCTCTGCCTCCAAAATCCTGCCTAGCCATCAGCCAATCAGCTCTGTATTAGCCAATGAGAGGAATACATATTTACAGTGTACAAAGATTGCTCCACAGCAAGACTCTGTGTGTGTGTCTCTGTGTCTCTGTCTCTGTTTCTCTGTCTCTGTCTCTCTCTTTGTCTCTCTCTGTCTCTCTCTCTTTCTCTCTCTGTCTCTCTCTCTGTCTCTCTGTCTCTCTCTCTCTCTCTCTCTCTCTCTCTCTCTCTGTGTGTGTGTGTGTGTGTGTGTGCGCGCGCACGCGCGCGCATTCGACGGTCAGAGGACAACCTCAGCTATTGTTCCTAAAATGTCATCCACCTTGTTTTTTTGAGGCAAGGTCTCATCTGTCTTGAGACCATGAGTAGGCTAGGCTGGCTGACTAGTAGTCCCTGGTGATCTGGCTGTCTCCACCTCCCCAGGGTTAGGATTATAAGCACATTCTACTGTGCTTGGCATTTGAAATATGTGTTCTGGGAATCTATCTCAGGTCCTTGTGCTTGTAAAAGAAGCAATTTACTGAACGAACTATAACTGCAGCCCTGGACTTCCATGGTTTATTCTGCCTTTCTGTGCCTTAATTTTGCCATCAGAAAAGAGAAACTAATATCTGTACCATCTCCTAGATATTTCAGTTAAACTAAGCTACCTTAAAGTATCAAAATTATCTTATTAATAAAGGAACTCAATAAACATATGCTATTATTATTAATCCATTTAAGAGATAATCCCACCTATAAATACAGACAATATACAGTGCAGCCCTAGCCCTTAAGAGGCATCGTGAGATATGATCTCAGAGGAAGGACAAGAGTCTGGGCTTTGAAGCAAACTAGAGTTTGGACCCTGGATTTGCTACCTGGCAGTAAGTCATTTAGCATCCAGCCTTAGGAGCTCTTCTGTAAAGTGGGAAAGAATGATGCCTACACTACTTAGGGAGTATCTACTTTGGGCCAAGCAGGAGGTTCTAGAAGAGAGTGTCAAAAAGAAATGAGTTTCATCCCTTAAGGAACTTAATATTTTAACAGAATATATAGACAATAAACATGTAACTGAATATACATGTCATATAATGTGGCAAGGTGAGATGATGGCCTATAGGCTTTAGAATACTGGGAAGGAACATCATTAGTGTTGCTGGGAAAAAAATCTTTGATGAAGTGACAGATGAGTTTAGGCTCGAATGGAATGAAGGAGTGAATGCTGCAATGACCTGTGGAAATAGTGTTCTTTGAAAATATGCAAAATACCCCCAGGCAGGGGCATGCTCAGCCTGCTGGAGACTGGTTCAACTACGTAAACAAGAGTGTACTGAAAGATGAAGTCAGAAAACAAGCCAAAGGTGAGGGTTTGCTCCCAGGCATAACAACGGTTGGAGAAAAGGAACTACTGAGATGTGATTAATGCCATGGCTGCTGTAGAGAGAATGGACACAAAGGTAGATAGAAGGCAATGGAATGGTGAAGGGGCCACTGTTGTCAGCGGTGCATTTTGTCAGAACTGCCCGATAGAGCAAATAGTCTATAATCTGACCTTCATAAAAGTCTGCCTGAAGACAAAACAATAGGAAGAACTTCCATCTACCTCTTGTTTTTCAAAAAATGTTTTAAAGATTTTATTTTTTGTGTCTCTCTCACACACACACACATGCATGAGTCTCTGTGTGTGTGTGTGTGTGTGTGTGTGTGTGAGAGAGAGAGAGAGAGAGAGAGAGAGAGAGAGAGAGAGAGTGTGTTGTGTGTGTGATTATATGTATCTGAGTGCAGATGCCTTCAGAGGCCAGAAGAGGGCATCAGATCCCCTAAAGCTGGAGTTACAGAAGATTGTGAGCTGTTCTACATGGGTGGAGGAACTCAGGTTCTCTGAAAGAACAGTATTCACTCTTACCCTCTAAGTCATCTTCAGCCCCTGGTTTTTAAATTTAATTTTAATTTTATCTACTTCTCTTAATTTCTTGGTGCTCATGTTGGGGCTAGATTCTGGACACAATAAAGCATTGGTTCCACTTAATGTAATACCTTAGAAGTAGTATTTTTCTCCAATTGCAGGAAAACTCTGAAATAGCTGTATCACCAATTTTTAAGGTTCTTTTTTTTTCAGGACTTTTCTTAACCTGCATCAGGCCATGATACCCTAGTAGTCTATGCCATTTGAAAAAAAAATCCCATTTGAAATGGCATTAAATTAAAAGAGATCTAGTAGGTCAAGAAAATATTAGGGAATGAAAGAGTAGGCTATCTCATAAAACAATTTCATAGCTCAATGTCTGGAATGCAGAGCAAGATATAGCTGGTAAAACAGTGAGTGAACAAATAAATAAATACATGGACAACCCCAGAAGAAGCCACACAGTAGAGTCAAGAAGTCTAAAGTGTGGCTGGGAATTTGATATGTGAGGCCATTCATCTGTAATTGGTGGTTCCAAGTCACTCCATGGTTGCCCTTCCTGGAGTACAGGGAATCAAAGTTATAGCTGCAGGTGTAAGACCAACACTTGACTAGACATCTTTTAAATTAATTTTGACCAACACAGTTCTTAGGTGAGGAAAAAATGCTTACTCGGTTAGTTGAGAAGCATGTAAATGGAACTCTATTTTCAGAATGGGTGTGGGGCAGCGAATGCAACCCAGCTGGGGTTGTGATGGGTCAGTGATTCCTTAGCATACATGAAGCCCCGGGTTCACCGCCCCAGCACTTCATAAAACCCAGGGAGTGGTGGTATAAGCCATAAGCCCAGCAAGTGAGAGGCAGGGACAAAAAAATTCAAAGGTTGAAGGTCACCCTCAGCTACATCTCAAGTTCCAGGCCAGCCTGGAATGCATGAGACCTTGTCTCGAAAAATAAAACCATAAAATAAAAAGGGGATAATTGTGTTATTTTCATCAAGTCTGTTCAATTAAATGCCTTTCTAGTCCTTTACATATAGAAAAGTCAGTGACTTCCACTTAAAATCTTTTTTTTTCTTTTTTCTTTTTCTTTTTCTTTTTTTTTTTTTTTTGGATTCTCTTTTCACTCTGGCCATACCATGTTCATGAGGAGTCAATTCCATGTAAATTAATCTGGACTACATCAGACAGCCCAGTGAATCAGCAGAGCTTGGTGGAAAAGGCCCCTGGAGCATGCCTATTACTCTTCATACGTAGTCAGCTCAGCTGTCCCATCACAGAGGAAGGGACAGGATGGATGAGAGAGAGCCTCTTACCCATAAGGTAGTAGGCAGGACTGCAAACGGTCTTGGAGTACACCCATCTCTGGGAGACAAATTTTTTCCAAGTCCTTCATCTGGAACTAGATTAATTAACAGGAATTAGGTAACTGTAGAGTTCCCAGATGGACACCGAGGTCCTTATAATTTACACCCTACCTTGGGCTCTTGTCTCTGCCCTCCTTTGTCACTGAAAGCAGGAACAGAATGCCTTCCCTGGCCTACGCTCAATGAGAAATGAAAAAAAGTCCCACTTTCACTGTATATCATTTTCATCCTTCATCTTCATTATCACCACCAAAAGTACAGAAATCATTATCTTTACAATGATGAACGTCCAATTAGCATTTCCCATATAAATTTCATATTACAAAGGAGGTTGTAATGGATAATGTGAATGTTAATAGCCTTTTTTTCTGGGCTGAAAAATAGAGGTGCTTAACAAAAAGAAATTAAATCTGAGCCATTTTCAAATGAGTGAAGAACTTTAATTACTTGATGGGAAAAGAAGAGAGACAAACAAAAAAATTTAATGGTCATATTCTTAAATAGTTTCTCTTTCCATCATGCTGCTCAAGCTCTCCAGACGGCTAAATGTTTGTCTTATTGTGTTCAATGAGTTTTAAACAGCTAGGATTATTGTTAGACGTCAGTTTGCCATTACCAATGCTATTTTATAAGAGGGAAACATATTCCAGATCAACATTCTGTTTGCCCTCTGCCACTGTAATTGCTCCCCTTCCATTGTGGTTCTTCACACACACACACACACATACACACACACACACACACACACACACACACGCTCACACACACACACAAATGGATCTTGTAGGTGTGGTGATATTTTAATTGTGCTGAAATGTGATTTTATTTGTATGTTAATAAATAAAGTTTACCTAGAGATCAGAGGTCAGAGAGAGCCATAAACAGAAGTCAGGCTTTGGTAGTAAATGCCCTTAAACTGATCACATGGCAAGCAGAGTCTCTGTGTGGTCAAGGACACAGCCAAGCAAGGTGACACACGCCTTTAATCCCAGTACCAACCATAGAGACCTGGAGGTCTGTATAGACAGGCAGTGACGAGGAAGTCATGTGACTGGGCTTAGAGCCAATGAGAAGGCAGAACAGGAAGGCAATAAAAGCGCAGGTCAGGCAGGAAGAAGCTCTTGTGTGGGAAACTACAGCTTGGTGGTAAGCTAAAGGGTAGTCAGTGGTTCTTCACTAATTCTCTGATCTCTTCAGCTATTACCCCTGTATTTGGCTCTGTGTTTCTTATTTACTAAGACTGTTTAGAATTTCGTCTACATACAGGTGATGCCATTTCCTACTGCCTTGATTAACAACATAATACCCTGTGATTTACTGAAGCCAAATCCTGGAATTGCCCAGTCAGATGAAGCTAGCCCAGGTACTAGGCAACCTGAAAGTCATTGGACACTGGTATTCTGTAATTCTATAGACCTAGACTCAAAGCCTGGCTTTGCTGTCTATTACATCTGTCATATGTAAAGAATTATATATATATATATATTTGAATAATTACAGGAAGAATAATAAATGCACAACAGAGAGAAGTGACCTTAATTCTGACTTTAGAATGTATGGGTAAATTATTAATTTGTGGGTAAAAGTTATTAATTCAATAAATACACCTTGGCCACCCAGATATACACCAAACAGAGGTATACACATTTAAAATTTTCAGAGAAGAAAATAAACCTTTAAATAGATACATGGGGAGATAGTAAATGCTGCACAGGTTAAACCACATAACAGTTAACTGCCTGAAAACAAACTCCAGTAAGAGACATTGGGAAAGCAGTGGAGAGAAATTTTCTTGTTGTAACTGTGTAGCAACTTCATCTGAATTGAAACACCCCCTCCTGGAGGTGGCAAGAGAGGCTCTGACTATCAACAGTTGTTGAGAAGAGTGAAACAGACACCCATCCCTTTCCCCCACCCTGAAGGAGATGCCAGGAGATGCTGGAGCTCCAAGGATGCAACTTTTGCTGCTTTCTGCCCGGGCTGGGGTGAACTTTTTGGTGATGCAAATGGCTTTGAGTCATCCATGCTTCTGTAAGTGCCCCCCTTCACCCACACTCTAAGAAGTGATCTACATAAATGTACTGGTTCACCAAGACCAACTTTGGTGAAATTGTTACTTTGGTATGATAATGAAATTATCCACAAGCTTCCACTTGATTCTGCTCTAAACTCATTTTATTCGTGCAAGTTAGAGGAAAGAAAAATAGCTCTGTTCAGCTTCTTCGTGTTCAGCTTAAGAGCCTGACAAGTGTCCCAGGACCCTAGTAATCCATAGAAATATGCAAATAACCGCTATAAATAATCAAATTAATGTCATCCTTGAATAAATGGAAAGAGCAAAGGACCAAGAAGAGGATGCTGCTGACCCAAAGCCACGGAATTAACTTGGGCATAACTTGGAATGCCATATCGTCTTCCAGAGCGTCACTACTGTCCTCTTCTAGAGTCTGCTCACATGTTACTGCAGGTGTTAAGAGGCCATTTTATATGAAATGAAATCTGCCTTGAGCATCAACTACTTCTGGTAGCTGGATAGTAATGGGTATGTTTATATAAATGCATTTGCATATTTAATTTTTTTTATGTAGCCCATACTGACCTCAAATTCACTGTATAGCCAAAGATAACCTTAAACTTCTGATCTTCCTGTCTCTAAACCCTGAGATTCCCAGTGTATGAGGTACAGGGGTCAAACCTACAACTTCATGCCTCCTAGACAAGCACTGTGCCGGGTAACACACAGCCCTGTATTTGACTTTCTAAGGCTGTCGTTTTATATTTTCTCCATTATAAAATCCAAAATGCAAGGATTGTCGGATCAGAAACTCTGCTGGGTAAATACAACCTCACACAACAGATCCCAGGTAAAACACTGAACACCACGGGGTAGGAAGTCATGATATTTGCCTAACGTTTAGTTCAAGTCTTTGCCACTGTGCAAAGTCTGGAGGCAGGCTTCTTAATTGCCATTCCCAGCTCTATTACATGTGGGAGCCCACAGAGGCTTCCTAGGAGGAAATTACTCAGGGTCAGAGAATCTGAGCTTGCTTTACCCAGCAGGAATGCATAATGAGATGATTTGACCACGGGCGTGGTTACCAGTTGTTTGGAAGGATCTACACTTGGCTGTGCGGTGTGCTTTGATTTTGCAAGGGGGAGGTCTTTTGCCTCTCCTCTTGGCATATTATAAAAAGCCCTTTTGAATAAAGGACAAGGCTGGTTAGGTATTGACCCAGGTCCTCCCGAGGCTATCCTGTGTTTCTGTGTTTCTCATTGGCTATGTTTCTCTTTCTATCTGATATTTCTTCATTCCTCTCTCCACCACCTCAGAACCCTTCAAAAGGTGGGGGCAGGCCAGAGCTGGACTCCCACAGTTACATGTTGGGCAAGTGAAGTAAACACTCAGAATCTGTTTTTTTTTTTTTTTAATGTGGAAAACTGGACTGAGAATAATGCTAAAAGCCCCCAGGATTAAGTTAGCTAATGATTTTAACATTTCTTGGTACATGTAAGTCTTTGCGTGAAGGTTGAGAATGACGGAGCCTGTTTCAAATCCTGACACTTAGCCCATCTTCCTATTTGCAGACCGTGTGGCTTTCTGACATTGGTTGTAGATGGAAAGGCTAAGCCTCGGACCTATCTGTGTGCAGTGAAGCTTTGCTCTTCACACACCCTGCCTCTGCCACCTCCAACTCTTTCTGCCTCAGAGATGTGCTGCAATATTATGTTCAGTCCCATCCCTTTACTATACCATTATGAATTTATGGTTGTCAGTCTTTTGTTATAATCTTGAAATCAAGGGAGACGTTTATCTATTTATATTAAAATTTGGGCTTTGTGGATGGTTCCATGCATAAGGTACTTACTGTGCAAGGTTGAGAACCAGAGTTCAGATCCCAGAATACATATAAAGTACAGTGCTATAGCATGTGTCTATACATCCCAGTGTTCCTATGCCTCCCACTGTATGAGATGGGGACAGACTCAGGAAAATCCCTGGAAGCTCAAGGGTCAGCTAGTCTAGTATATGCAAGAGGGAACAAGAAACTATTCAAATAAGGTTGTAAAAAAGAACAGACACTTGATCTTGACCTCCAGTTGTACACAAATATGTGTGTGCATGAACACACACACATACACACATTATACATACACAGGATGTAAAATAAAATCATCATAACTTAATTCATTGAAGTATCAATCTCCATTAGACGTCTATTCTCTCTGCTAAGTACATCCTGCCCTGAGCCCTAACCAATAACAACTTGAAAGCCATGTGTGAAAACTGACTGGATGATCTTAATGGCCATACTGGGGACAAAGCAGACTCACATTAAGTGTCTTACCAACATTAAATTGCTGTTCATATGACACCCACCCTGACCCTCTTTGCTATACTCTGAAGCTGTAAGAATTCTTAGTTATCCTGGCTAAAATCTATGCTCCCCAAAGTGAATCTTCTAAGAACTGGAAAAAGGCCAATCATTAAAATTTCTCACTCAAGAAAAAAACATGTTGACTGGCAGCAGGAGAGTAAACAGAAGAGGAATGCCAGGAGACAGGAGGGTCTGTTTGGCTACATTTTAGGAAATCTCTTCCCCAAAACAGCCCAGCAGTCTCTGAAAATGGAAAACACAGACACAATGGAATGAGACTGAGCTGAATTACACTGTGTTCACTGTCCTGTGGAGCTAAAACCTATTCCTTCATACTCATTAAAAGCAATCAATATTCTATAATGGAACCATCAATTGCTATATTCCTGACATAAACAACCAACACGCTAAGTCTGAATTAAGAAGCAGGCTGCATTTTCAGACACTGGCATGAAACTCGTGCCTGACAGTACAGTGGACAGTTAATTTCCCCTGGGAAGCAGTCACCAGACAGCACTACGAGGCTCCTTTTCACAATCACATTTCCAACCCCCTCCCCAGCCCTTCACTTATGCTCTTCTGGAATCCAATTCTTGTCCGTTGTCTCTTTAAACAACTGGCAATGAGCTGTATTCTCTTTCCTTTATTTCTAGATTATAACTAATATAAATAAATGCTTTCTCACCTGTAGCCATCAACCAAAGATTTATCTTTCTGTGACTTTCAAAATACACACACAAACCCCTAGGACTTCTAAGTATGGAGAAATGATCTTTTTTTTAATTAAGAAAAAATTTTTATTCATTTTACATACCAAAGATCCCCCTTTTCCCTCCTCCTGCCACTCCAGCCTCCCCTTCCCAACCCACCCCCGATTCACTCCTACAAGAAGGTAAGGCCTCCCATGGGGAGGTACATTTAATAGAGGCATGTCCAAGCCCTTCCCCTTGCCTCAAAGCTGTGCAAGGTGTCCCATCATAGAAGTGGGCTCCAAAAGGCCAGCTCATGCACCAGGGATGAACTCAGATCCTACGCCGGGGGGGCCCTTAAGCAGATCAAGCTACACAACTGTCTCGCTATGCAGAGGGCCTAGTCCAGTCCCATGTAGGCTCCACAGCTGTTGATCTAAATTTCATAAGTTTCCACTAGTTTGGTTTGGCTGTCTCTGTAGGTTTCCCCATCATGATCTTGATGCTCCTTGCTCATAGAATCCCTCTTCTCTCTCTTTGACTGGACTCTTGTAGCTTGGCCTGGTGTTTGGCTGTGGATCTCTGCATCTGCTTCCATTAGTTACTTGAGAAAGGCTCTATGATGACAGTTAGGGTATTCACCGATGATCATATATTTTAACTATTTATCTTCCCTTAATTCTCAAAATGATAGCAAAGAAGGCTGGGTGGTGGTGGTGGTGCACGCCTTTAACCCCAGCACTCGAGAGGCAGAGGCAAGCGGATCTCTGTGAGTTTGACGCCAACTTGGTCTACAGATCATGATCCAAAACAGGCAGCAAAAACTGCACAGAGAAACCTTGTCTCAAAAAACCAAAAAAAAAAAAAAGATAGCAAAGAAATCAAGAAATATAAATTCATAACGATGAAGAGAGTAAGAGAGAGAATGCCAGTAAACATAATATTGCCATAAAGTTTTGGAAGCAGACAGTAGGAGGTAGCACAAATGCACAAAGAAGAAAGAGACATTTTTAAAACATTTCTTTTCACTGAAGCCCAGGAAGGCTCAAGTTGGGAGTCACCAGATAGAACAGATGTTATGCAGTCACAGGTTTGACATGAAGACTGGCTGTACAGAAGTGCTTCTGTGGGTTTTTCATCTGTTGACAAATATCTGAAGGACAAACTTAAAGGAAGGAAGGATGCTTTTTGACTCCAAGTTTCTGATGTTTCAGTCTGTGGCCAGCTGCCTGTACTGTAATGAAAGCAAGAGTGTTGGAATAAAGCTGCTCTCCTCAAGGCAGCCTGGAAGCAGAGAGAGGTCAGCCCTTCACTGGGAAGCCTTTCCTTCCTCACCTTTGTTCTATCTGAATATTCAATGTGCATGCAAGTCAGATTTTCTCCCCTTAGTTTGTCACCCCTGGAAATGCCCTAACAGGCATGCCCAGAGGTGTACTTTACTAAGCAACGAGGCATTTTCAACCCAATTTAAACATGAAGATTAACCATCCCAGGCAGCTTCAAGAAAAGTTCAGCCCATCTCTCCAACACACACACATACAGAGAGAGAGAGAGAGAGAGAGAGAGAGAGAGAGAGAGAGAGAGACCAAGACATAGAGGGACAGAGACACACACATAAGGAGAGAGAGACAGAAAGAAGCTTGAGGTTCATACTGAAAGGACACAGAACGTCCAGAATAACAAATAAAAAGATGGTTACAATTGCACATCACTGTGAAACTCTGGGAATTCAGGCTTATGGAAAAGATCCTCCAAATTTTCAAACAGAGTATTTCAGAAAGTGAGAATCAGAAGTCATCATATTTCCAACAGCATAGGACAGTGCTAAGTCCTCAAGGTGATAATTTATTTTTACAAGCAGTGAATCTTACAGCATTCATGGGAATATATTCCTTTCCTGAAAAATCTCTTAAGGACTAGTATTCAGACATAAAATAATTAAAAATAAATGGACATAAAGCCTAAAGATAAACATAAATGTGTAACTACTTTTGAAACTAAGGTTAAGTGAAGATTATAAGGGAGATAGATAGTATTCATGCTGTTATGATACAGTCTATTTGAAAAATAGACTAAGGTCTGATTGCCTTGTGTCGACTGGGAATGAGAGGACACTACTTCTGATCAATACTTCTTGATATAAAGAGGAGTGGGGGAAAAAAGGTCAGTCCCTATTTTCAGTATTTCTTATAGCTGAGAATCAATTTTCAAAAGAAGAGAAACGACAAATAACATTACTATGAAAGTTATCAATACAATGAGGAGATAGACATGCCAGGAGACAACCATGTAAGCATGAGGACCTAAATTTAGATGTCCAGTGCTCAAGTAAAAATCAAGCTACAATGACATACTCCTGCACTCCTAGCCCTGGGGAAGATTAAGAGGATCCCCAGAGCTTGCTGGGCAATTAGTCTAGCTGAACCAGTGAGTTCTGGGCTCAGGAATAAGTTGGAGAAACATAGGATTTGAAAGTAACATTCTTGGACTGTGTCAGGTATTATATAGCAGCCTTCAGTAACAGTAAAAACATTTTATACAATTATAAAGCAAAATCAAAGTAATTCCTAAAATTCAAAATGAAAGGAAACAAATAATGCTAAGATGTTAATCAAGTTAGCAACATAATTATGAAGGAAGAATAACTTCAAGTGACTTTGAATTATAGTAACTTGGTTCTTTCCCACAGAGATAAACAAAAATAACAAAATTTTTCAAAATAATTTTGAGTCATCGTATTATAAGGTTTGTAACAGGCCTTAGCATAACTGACGCCATGATGGAAGTACCAATTTTAGGCCTTGAAACTCAGCATGTAGGCAGGACACCTGCCAAAAACAAAAACAAAGACCTAATCCGTCAAAGTCCATAGTTCTAGCAATGTCTCTATGTGTACTAAGCTTGCTTTTGGCTAACTGTTCTTGCAAAGTGAGGTGTGTCAACCCAGGATATGGGTTTTGTGCTTAAAATCTCACCCTGAGAAAGGCTTGGGGCTACACTGGGATCCTAAACACCCAAGTGGCAGGCTGTTGGATTAAGACTTTCTATTGGCTTGAATTCATGTCTGAGCAGTCCTCTCTGTCGGATACCCCACAACAGGGTGATGCTGGTGCTGCCATTCTGAAACTGATTTATGTGGAGTATGGTATAAAGCACACTAGTCATCATCTTGGTGTCACTAAGTACTGGGATTTTCATCATGGATTAAAATATACAGATGTAATACTGATAAGATTAAATAAAAGCCCTGTAATCCTAAATACAAATTGAAATAATTAATAAAGTCTATGAATTAGCTTTTCTGTCTAACATGCATACATATTATATATCCCCCCCATGTTTCTGCAAATGTTTAGAAACAATAATCCAATCAGTCAGAATAATTGCTTCTAATATCCACATTGTTCTCCTAAAAACTAAGAATACTACAAGGAACCAGGGATCCTAAAAGAAGCAAGATATCCATGGAGAAATGGCTGAGTCTAGATCTGGGGCATATTTCCATCATGTCACTAAAACTATAAAAATGTAGGGATGACGTCCAAGGGACTAAGAAAACAAATTGAAAAGGCTTCCACTAACCAAATATGGGATCACTGAACATCAACAAAGTTAATAACTAACTATTTTAAACACAAATGTACATTTAAATACATGAAGTGGTAATTCTATGCTAAAATTTTCCTGAGTAAATGTTAGAGAAGAACACAGAACCAAGTCATTAATTAAAAATCTAGTAAAAGAATAGAAAAGTTAAGTAACTATAACTAAGTTAGGAAATCTGTGAAGCAGAAAATAGAACCAAGATATAGATAATGCAAGATGGCCATGTCCAAGATCCAGTGATACTGATAAATACATTCTATTGCAGAATGACCACCTCTGGTCTATCCTTTTCATCATTGGAAGTCCAACATCCCAAAGGACCCCCCCCCGCAGTCCCAGGAAACCAGGACAACTGATCCACCACCTAGGGAAACACTCCCAATGCCAAAATCCCACACAAAAAGCAGAAGATAGGTTATAATAAGAATAGCCTAGCACTTGCTTAAAAGCCTTTGTTAATTTAGAGAGGTTATGTGTCCTGGGTTGTAATTGGGACATAATGGTCTCCTGTGTCCCATAGTCATAACAATAGCTTCTAATTACTAAGACCTATGCATTATATAAGCACTTTACAAATAATTTCCCATTAAATACTCATGATAACCACAAGAAATAAGTACTATTTTTATTTCCATTACAGAAGGGAAAACAAAAGTGCCTATGGGTTAACTTATTTTCCCAGGGTGGACTTAGCTCCTATAAGCAGCCAAGCTTGAATTAGAATCTAGGTCTGCCTGACCCCGAAGTCTTCCCTCTTCATCATTACAGCAGATGGTCTCTGGCTTACTCTCCATAAGCAACTATTCCAGTCATCGCTAATCAAGAATTAAACACAGTTCTTAAAATATGGCTCGATCCTCCCCAAGTCCAAGAAATGTTCAGATAAAATCTAATGCAGACTATAACTCAAGAGTATCATTCTCCAAGCCACCAAATCTTAGTTTAGACAAGTCAATATCAATTTAGCCTTGTATTGTGGACAAATCAAAGCATAGATCTTTATTATCTATAAATTTATTCAGTATTCATCTTTCAAGGCTGAAAGGTTCTTCTATAAGAGAACATCAAAGTTTCTACTCCATACAGACAAATAACTATGGATCAAATTTCTCAATAGAAAAAGAAAAGCTGACAAGTGAGAATCAGCAACGATGTAATCAACACATCCTCCATACTTACTCATTGATGAAGCATTATTGGCAAAGTTCTACAGTTACTGAGGCAGGAAAGGGGGAAGGGGCTTCTTTCCTGTTCTTAACTGATAGTCAGAGATCCAGGTTCTAAAGTACAGCCTTTAAAGGAATCAGTAAGATTCATCCATCACAATTGTAAATAAAGACTATTGGCACTGAGGAAATCCAGACACTTAGCCTTAGAGTGACTCACAGCAGTGCATGCATCCATAACAAAAAGGGCTGGGATAAGTTATTAGGGAGAATCTATTCATCCAGAAAATGTGTGGGAGTCTAGGGAGTTCAATTCAAAAACAACCCTAATATTATGTCCTAGATCTTCCAGTTAGTATTAGTAACATAGTTATTACTGTTGCTAGCAAATGTGTGTAGAGTATTATGATAAGTATTTGACCTATGCTATTAGCAATGTTACCCAGGTGGTGAGTGATTCTCACCTTGTCTGCCTGATCCATTGTCCAGAAGTACTTTCTTATACAAGTCTGGGATCTGGCAATACCTCCAGAGCATGAATTTGTACCTCATTATCTTTCCCACCCAGCCCCCTTCATTTTTATACAGTGTGTTTACTAGATCTGGGAATTCAAGGAAGTCTATAGATTCTCACTACAGGGTATGGATAGAAGCAATTCCCTCACTGAATTGTTGAGAAATTTACATCAAATGATAGCCCAACTCAAGATTTCTCTTGTAGTAGAATCTTTTCAGTGTGTATGTGTGTGTGTGTGTGTGTGTGTGTGTGTGTGTATGCATGCACTCGTGTGTGAGGTTTGTGCGTGTATGAATGTGTGCACATTTCTGTGTGTGAGTGCATTTGTACATGCAGAGGTAAGAGAACAACCTTAGCTGCCATTTTCATCTTCCATCTTGTTTGAGACATGTCTCTTTGTTGTCTGATACATATGGCATACTGGGTGACTCAGGAGTTTCCAAGCATTCTCCTGTCTCTGTCACCTATTTCCCCATAAGAACACTAGGATTATACATGTGTACTGAAGAACTCAACTTTATAGGTTCTTAGGATCTAAGCATAGGTTCCATACTTGTGTGGTGAGCATTTTACCCACTGAACCATCTCCCCAGCACCCCAAGTAGGACATTAACAAATTTGGGATCCTGAAGTGTGTAACTGCCAGTGCCAAAAAAAACCTAAAGAATGATACAGCTCAGCCCTTCACCTTACAGTGTTCGCATTCTCTTTCATGTTGCCCACAATGGAGAGGGACCATTCTAACCTCACTAGCCAAGCCTTGACAGCTACGTTAGGAAACCATTCTTGGATAAATGCAGGATGTGACTCAATGAGGCATGTAGTCACTTGTTTGTAGGTCTTTAACATGTATAATGCTCTCCATTCCTCAACTTCCAACTTCTAAAGAAAAAAAACATTCAAAAAAACCTTGCTGTAAGACTTAGTCTTAGTCAACAAAAATACAGCCTGCTTTTTTTGTTGACCCCAGTGACACTGTCAGCCACATCTCCAGAGCAAAGCACATACTGCCTGGGTTTATAGGTGAAGTTTGCCAAAGACACTATCACCTCCTGCTGAAGGAGCATGTCAACAATACTGCGCAGACTATGCCCATGTGAGAATGATAATGTGACCTTTTTCTGTATGCCAATATTAGCTCAATGGTAAAATGAAGCAGTGGGGTGAGCTGGTTCCTAGGTTTTTTTCCCTAATTCTGGAAGCATTATAATGCCTCGGGGCTGGGGAGACATCCCAGCGTGTAAGGTGCTTGCCTTGTAATCATGAGGACCTGAATTTGACTCCCTAGAACTCATGCTGGGGAAAAAAAGAAAAGTCAGGCAAGGTAGTTCAGTTTCATAATCCAGGCCTCTAGAGGTCAAGAGGCAGGACCATGGGTTAGCCAACCTAGCCTTTTTGGCAAATTACAAGTTAGTGAGAGAAACTGTCTTAAAACACAAGGTAAATAGCATCCTGACCTCTGCCTCCACATGCATGTGCGCACACATGTGCACACACACACATTGCTTGTATATATGTACATGTATCATACAGGGGGTCAGGTTTTCTTTTCTCTTCTTAACTTCCCAGACTTTCTATGTTATTCATTCTCATTTCCACTGTGACTGTAATCCCCAAGTTCATCCTCTCCTAAAGGAGCATTGAGACAGAGTATGTCACTATTCATTGTGAAGATAAGGTCACCACCTACTTGTTATTAATAATTGTTAAAATGCCAAAAGCCCTGCAATGCTTTTTTCATAAACTTGGATGTGATTACAGCAATTAAAATACCATCACTCTTACTGCTAGCTTTTTGGTGCATTTTGCTGAGTAGCAGAAAGGTAGAATTATGATCTTTCCACTGGAAATTGTTCAGATGGGAGTTATTCAATGTAGGTGTCACGCCAGAAAATTACCGATCTGTTGGGTCAGCAGCTTGGAGGAAAAAGTGAAAAAGATGTCTATCCTGAGCCAGAAAATCAGGATACATATCCATCATGGTTTGTTATATCACATGCTGTTCTGCTAATTATGGCACAATAATTCATAACTACTGTTGAGGCTGTGTACGCCCTGCTTCAAATATTGTGCTCACACCATCCTTCTCTTCATATTCATTGTGTTTGGTTGTTTTTTTTCTCCAACTACTGATTAAATATCATTTAATTATCACATTTACATCACATACACCTAGGGAGGGAGACTCCTATTGCCTATGGCATTCTAAAACAATGATAAATAATTTTCAATTCCTGCTAAAATTATTAGTGCTGAGATGCACATCTCTGTTCACTAATTCATTCATCTAAATATTCATTAATCATGTACCATTTGCCTATCCCTACAATAATTATGCGGAGGAATTAAATGAATGTGCTGCCTTTTGGAAATGTGTAATCCAGTCTTGAAACTACAAGATATTCATTAATACCAAGCCATATACTGTAGGAAAAAGAAGCAACACACAATAACTGAAGCTTCCTGCTGTTCAGTCAGCAGTCTGAGCTGGGTTCTGGCTTTGGCTTCAGACAGCTTTGCTATTGAGAAGTAAGGAGAGAAGAATGGCGACAGCTGTTATTATCAGGCAGTATTGGACTAGGTGGGTGACTGTGGGAGTCAGGAAGGTCATGGCTGTGGTGTAGAACATGGAGAGGGTGGTGGTTGATTTAAAAGAGAAAAGAATGAAAAGAAGCATAAAGGGCTGAGGAGAGGGCTCTGCCAGTAAAAGTCTTGCTGCACAAGTCTAAGGGTCTGAGTTGAGACCCAGCACCCTCATCAAAAGCTAGGCATAGACTGGGGTGTGACTCTGTGTGTAACAGCTCATGCTGTTCAACTTGTTGAGTTGGGGACAGTAACAACAGGGGAAGTCTCAGAGGTGGTTGGTCATGCCCTTAACCTCAGCACTGTCGGGTAGAGACAAGTGGGTCATGAGCCTGTGGCCAGCCATACAGCCTAAAACAAAATGGCGAGCTTTGGGGTCAGTGGGAGACCTTTGTATCAAGGGAATACTGTGGAGTGGGATAGTGATAGTGCAGGATACCTGATGTTCTTCTCTGGCCTCTGTGGGTGTGAAAACAGGCACAAGTGTGTACAGTACATGTGCGCACACACACACACACACACACACACACACACAAACACACGCTTCTAATCCCAGCAGTGCTGAAGAAGTAAGCTTGGGCTTACTGACCTTGCCAGCCAGCCTAGCTTAATCAGTGAGCTTAGCAACACTGAGAGAATCTGTTTCAACAAACGAGGTAGACAGTTTCTGAGAAATGACACTTGAAGCTGACGTCTAGCTTCCACACACACATCTTCACCCACATACATGTGTCTGCACACACACAAACATGCCAATACACACAAAGAGAGGAAGATGTATAACATGCCACCAAGTTCCGACCAAGAAAAGATTCATTCCAACTGAGACTATTAAAACAAGTCTTATGAAGAAGGTGGGCATATCAACTTGGCCTAGAAGTCATGGCTATGTACGGGAAGACCAGAGAAAGGCAGTTACTGGGGAGAGCAACACCATAATCAACAGCAAGCAAACAGAATTGTAGAATGCATGTCCTAGGAGCACAAACAGTACAACCTAACTAAAAGACAGACACAGAAATTAAATTGGAAAGATTGTAGAGAATTTTGAGCTTCAAATAAGATAAGAGATTTACATTTTAGTTAGTGTGGACACTCACAAGAAGCCTAGCAGCTGTCCTGAAGGAAAGGTAATGAAAGGCTTAGGTCCCAAAACAGGGTGGTAGTTTAATAAATTTCTATTACTATTATCACAGAAAAATCAATAACTCTACAGTGTATTCCATGCTGGAATCATGCCTGCTAGCTGTCAACCATAGAGAAATGACTTCTGGCAAGTAGAAACAGAAGTTGAGGGGAAATGTGTTTATTGATGCTTGCTTTAATTTATTGCTGCTCAGGGGCTTGACAAAAAGAGAAGGCAAGCTTAGAGGAAAATGGCAAGGGCGGGAACAGGCCCAGATCGTTTTAGGAAATAGAGAAATACCAAGACACAATATCGAGTTACTACTGAAGCAAGCCCTTCAAGGATTTAGAAATTGAAAGAGATTCATGAAACCAATCCCAGGGTCACCAAACCAGGGCTTCCCATGACCAGCTACCCAGTTTTTCACATTGCACCTAATTAAATACAAATGCTTATAAAGTGAGAAGCAGAGAGGAGATTTCCTAAAACACTTCACTTACGTGCAACTCTCCTTGCCCTAGCCAGGGCTTTCAGCTACAAGCAACAGAAGGTAAATTTCCACAGGCAGCACACAAGCTGCAGTTCCCAGGGATTCAGATGTAAGCAAAGACTACTGCTCAAATAATGTCCCATGACCCCCTTTTCACCAGCACTGAGCCCTACTTCCTTCTGGGTTGGCTTCCTTCCTT
>CABHPH010159534.1:0-21203 GCA_902168325.1 Peromyscus nudipes | reverse complement strand
GTGTGTCTCCAATGCTGGCTGTATCCTTGAACACACAGAGATCTACCTAGTTCTGCTTACCAAGTGCTGGGATTAAAGGCGTGCACCACCACCGCCCTGGCTTTCGCTATGGCTTGCTAATAGCTCTGACCCCTAGGCAACTTTATTTATTAACATACAAATAAAATCACATTTCAGTACAAATAGAATACCACTATAGCCCTGTGACAAGGTTGGGCCAAACACCTGAGGGGCAGTGCTGACCACCCTCTCAGGAGTCCTGGGTAGGTCGGAAGGAAAGGATGGTGTATGGCAGGTCCAGTTTCCTCTGTGGTAGGTGTTTCGTCATGGACCGCTGTGTTTAAAGAGGGCATGGAAGTGATGCCTAGGTGGTCCAGCTTGGACAGGAAAGCGAGCTCAGTCAGAAGTCTCACTCTATGCTTCCACGTTCTGTTTGTTTCAACTTGATCCAATTGCTCAGCATGAGAAAAAAGTCCCATATTGAGGGGTGTTGTTCTCTGGTCTCACCAGTCACGCAACAACAATGGTGTAGTGTCCTTTTTCTGCTGAACACTGTTATCAGTTTTGTTTTGTTTCAGGGTGGAGGTAAAGCAGCCCTGGTGCACATGCACCGTGGCACAAATCAAAAGCCAGCAGGCACCTTGCGTTTCCCAGAGTCCTGACTCCGAAATATCATGAAAAAAATGTATGTTTGTCCCTGCTTCTGACCTACAGCTCCTTCCAGTCCCTGAATCTCCCAAGTGGGGGGTGCATCTTTGGCACACAGATGGGATGGCTGTGGCTGGGTTTACTCAGCAGCTTTAGGATGGGGCAGAGTTAAACGGTAGGACAACGGAGGTGAAGACAGGGATTGTGGCACGTCTGTTATAGGAAAGCCTCTACAGCATCCTATCGGAATAAGGTCAGTGAGCTTCAGGCAGCTAAATTGGAGGGCAGTGGGAGGGGAGAGGGTGTGGAAGCTCCAACCCTTCCTCTTGCACAGCCTAGTGTACCTCTTCACACCCTCTTTAATCATCTGATGTGCAAGTGTCTTACTGAGTCCTCTGAACGGCTCCAGGAAATAAACAGAACCCAGTGAGGAGGTGGTACAGCCCTGGGTTACAGCTAGTTGGTTAGAACAGGTCACAGCTTGGAGCTGGGGTTGCCACCAGTACAGGCAGCCATCTTGGGGCCTGTACCTTTGACATGTGACACGTGATCCTGTCCCCAGGTAGGCAGTGTTAAAGCCGAAGGTATGAGATGTTATTTTCTCCCGTCTGTGCCCACTCCAGATCTTGCTCAGAAGGGCATTCCCCTTTACTGAAAACACTGTTTGTGTGGGTGCCCTGGTATTTAGGAACACCCCTGAGAGGGACATGGTAATGGTCTCAGCTCCTCTGCTGGGTTTCTTGGGCACTGTAAGTGCAGACAATCATTTCCATGATGCTTTTCTGTGTCTAGACTGGGATCACCAAAGACAGCTGAGAAAATATACCAAGATGGCCAGGACGTGTTTTACAAATTTTGAGGTGGTGTTGGGCTATCAAAATCTCATTCCACCTGCGTGTCCATACAAGTGGAGTTTTGTCCTGCCTGAAGAACAGAGGAAATGCCAAGGCATGACTCCGTGGAGGGGTCCTGAAGACATAATGGGGGGTGAAGAAATCAAGTCACAGCAGAGCAAGTGCCCGGTGACTCCTCTGATACGAGGCTCCAGAAACAGAGAGTGGATAGGGGAGCCAGGATGGAGGTGGGTTGGGTCAGGGGATGGAAACCCACTGTTTTATGGGTACAATCTCACTTTGGGGAATTGGAAAAATCCCTAGAAATGGGCAGTTGATGGTAATGGATGTCTAGTGACTGTGCTTCTTGCCAAAGGGCTACATATTTCAATGCTACATTATAGTATTTCTCTCTCTCTCTCTCTCTCTCTCTCTCTCTCTCTCTCTCTCTCTCACACACACACACACACACACACACACACACGAGTCACTAGATGGTCTTATTAATAAAAAAACTTGGAGCCAGTTATTGGGGTGAACGCTGAAAGATCAGAGAAACAGAACAAACCACAGCTAACCTCACCTCGCCAACTTCTCAGCCAATCCTGTTTCCTCAAACTGAGTCCTCATCCAAATTGATCTCAGCTGAACTGCTGCTCAAAAGCTCTAGTTCCTGGTCTTCACAGCCTTATATGCCTTTCTGCTTCCTGCCATCACTTTCTGGCAAAGACATGAGATCTCAAGTGCCGGGATTAAAGGTGTGTGCCATCACGCCTGGCTCTGTAACTAGTGTGGCCTTGAACTAATAGAGATCCGGATGGATCTCTGCCTCCCAAGTGATAGGATTAAAGGCGTGTGTGCCACCATTTTCTGGCCTCTATGTCTATCTAGTGGCTGTTCTGTTCTCTGACCCCAGATAAGGTTTTTAGGGTGCACAATATATTGGAGAACACAATACCACCCCACCCCACCCTCTGTCTGAATAGCATGGGTTCTGCCTCACCACCATGCGGGGCTCCCAACAACCCTAGGCCATCAGAGGTGACTGTTCATGGGACCTGCCCATGTTCCAGGCAGCTCCATCTGTAAGCCACTAGCCCCAAGAGTCACACTTCCTATGTGAAGTGGCCCTTCCTTCCACTCTGTCTCAGTGACCTCTGAGATTCCTCAAAATGACCTCTCATCCTGTATCCTGCATATGGGGACTGCTGTTGTGGAATATTATTTTAACGCTGGGCAAAGATGCGTTACACTTGTCGGAATTTTATTTTAACTCTGTAAAAGTGTGTTACAGTTGTTTGTGCTGCATTTGTTTAACTATGCAAAGATGTGTTACATTTGTTTCATCTTGCCTGCCTAAGGTACCTGATTGGCCTAATAAAAAGCTGAATGGCCCATAGCTAGGCAGAAGAGGGATAGGCGGGGCAGGCCGGCAGAGAGAATAAATAGGAAGAGAACTCTAGGCTCCAGAAGAACGAGAAGGAGAGGAGAGAACAAGGAGAAAGAGGGGGACATGCCCAGGGCCAGAAGCCAGGTGGCCACCAGCCAACCAGACACAGAAGAAGCAAGATAAGAAAAGTAAGATATACAGAAAGAAAAGGTTTAAAAAAAGCCCCAAGGCAAAACGTAGCTAAAGAGAAACAGGTTAAGTTAAAAGAGCTAGCCAGAAATGAGCCTAAGCTAAGCCAAGGCTTCATAGCTAATAAGAAGTCTCCATGAAAATGATTTGGGAGCTAGTTGGTGGCCAAAAAGAAACAGCCTGGTACAGACCACCCCGTCTCTCGTGGCAATGTTCTTGTGGCACTTGGTGAAATGTCTGATGGTAACAAAAGTGTGTTGCAAAGCATTCTGGATCTTGTCACCATAACAGATTTGAGGAGACAGACCTTGATTTAAGCACTACCCAGCATGCACAAGAACCAAACTGTCTCCTGGGACTCAGTGAATGTGTCGGGTGGGAGGAAGAGACACAGGAAGAAGCGATGGCATCTGGCTCCTTCCATGGTATCTCTGCCTCTCCCAATAGCCTCTTTGCTCTGAGAGGATGGACAGGCATCTAAGTCTCCACCCAAGGATTTTATTGACATTTGGACATCTGCTCAGTTGAGCCAGAGGGCACTCCTGTCCTCTTAGGAGCCCAGGAGACTGGACTGACCCAGCCTGCGGTGAGCTGCGTGTTTACTGTAAGGCCGTTGTTTACCTCAGCTTTGCTGGTTAGCAGAGCATGCGCCTACGTCCTGCCACCCTCCAAGTGTTTCGTCCATGAGCAACCACCTCTGCCCTCATGCCCCGAGATATGCCAGGCCACAGGAGATAACATTTTCCTTTCACTGAGTTTCTGGGTCAAGCCAGCCTTGTCGCTTCCAGGTTGATAAGGGGATGTGGCAAGACGCGGCCAACCTCTGATGAGGCCCATTCATCTCCCATGTTCCCGGACGTATTTGCTACTTCAGAGACACAGCCATTCCCAGAATGTACGTCTGTCAGTCCTGGCACATCTCTCTCGGCTTCTTACCTCCCACTGAGAGGCCTGAATGGGGAAAGGACTCGGCCAATTTGATTTTTCTCTCTGGTCAGCAGGGATTTCTAATGCAGGCAGGACTAAGTACTACAGAGGGGGAACATGTAACGGAGGTGAACATTGGCCTTCAGGAGTTCGGTAGACAGAGGCACAGATACACCAGCAATGGCAACTGGAGCACACAGCTCAGGGACACCGTCCTCTCCAGAAGCTGACCCAAACACAACAGAACCTAGATGAGCCCAGTTCTAGCAGAGCTCCATCCACCCACTCCCAAGCTTTCACCTAATGTGATTAAATCGCTATCCGTCCACAGAATCAGCTTAATGATAAAAGAATTTGGGGGTTAACTCACAAGACAGGAATAAGGGATTGTAGCAGCATCCTGGAAGCGGTGAGGCAAGGTCCAAGCTGTTCTCTGGTGAGCTCAGCCCTGGTCTATCTCAGCATCCAAAATCCCTGAGGTAGAGAGAAGGCATATGTGCATCCCAGGTCTTAAGGGTCCCTGGTGGCCACACCCAAGGAGCAAGCACCTAGCAGCTACCTGCTGCCTCGCTAGGGGTGGTGCTTCAGGGCATGGCACAAACAATCACCCACTCCCGAGCTCCCATCAAATGGGTCAAATGGTCACAGGCCTGTCTAAGCAAAGCACACTGCTAGCCTGGGGTATCTTTTCCAAAAGTGGCTTGTTTTCAAGAAAGCATGTTTAAAACGATGTGTTGGTGACATGGGATGACAAGAAGCCAGCCTGGAAGAGTGAAGGCTGGACAGGGATCAAAAACAGGCTCATACCTGAGCAGGAAAAGTAAGCGGCCCCACCTACCAGGCACCCAGGAGCAGCTAATTATCTCCCCTACAGATGACCCTGATCCAGACTCCTCTGCTGCTAAGGTGAGGCAGGAAGTGGACATGGCGTGAGATCTAGGGAGAAGTTCCTTCTCCATGAAGCCAGTGCCCTGGGCTTTGGCTCTTGATTTATAACAAGGGTTGAGTGAGGGGTCCAGGGGTTGAGGAGGAGGCATTGGGAATGCTCATTCTCCAAACCTACCCCCTCCCCCAACCCCGTAGCCACAGAACCAGCTCTGAGATGGCCAAGAAGGAAGCAGAGGCATCTGCAGACCCCCAGGCCAGTCTGGTCCTGTGCTTCACTGGCTGTGCACCCTGCAGGGATCATCTGAGCTGTGTGTCCTCTTGACTGAGATGTGCCGGGCCAGGAAGCTGACAGAAGAGCATTGTCCATGCACAAAGTACATCTTGCTGTTCTCAACCTTGCTCTACATAATTGGGCAGCAGGTATAGCCTTTCACTCAGACTTTGGGGAGCATGGTGTAAACCTCGGACCAAAGGCTTGAGGAGACTGACTTGGAACCTATCTCTTTGGGGAATACATGGTCACTTGCCTCAGTAACCTGTGTGCTTGCTAGACCAGGATTTTTCACCCCTGAGGTTCTTTCCCCTGAAGACACTATAAGTCTAGGTGTCTCCCTAGCTTGAACCCAACACATGCATAGGCCATTGGAACATGCCTCTATTCCTCCAATCCCAGAGGGCTCCTCCATTCCTCCAATCCCAGAGGGTGCCTCCATTCCTCCAATCCCAGAGGGCTCCTCCATTCCTCCAATCCCAGAGGATGAGCCTTCTGGCAGAGAGTAATTCTGAAGTCTTCCTGAGTCATGGAAGCCACTCACATAGCTTTACATAGAGGCCACCAAGACAAAATCCCCAGAAAAGCCTAGAATGTGAGTTCCTGCCTGTTTCTTGACCTGTGTGCTGCTAGCCTATCCCACTCGAGAGGGCCAACCAGGGCTGCTCAGAGCCCCTGGCCTCTTGTCTCAAGCTCACTGTTCCTGTGGCTTCCTGTAAAGAATGTGTGCGCAGGGGTTGCTGGGCAGCCCAGAGGCTGAGAGAGTTCTGTTAGCATTGTGGAAATCAGGGGATGTCCACATGGCTCAGGTCATGGCTCTGCAACTCCCCTCAGCAGCTCAGGATGCCTAGGGTTTAGGTAGCCTCTCTCCACCCCCTGGGGAATATCACTAGAGCACCCAGGCCCCTGAGCTGAGGTCTGCCCCCTGGGAACTCTGGGGCTGGCTCTTCTAGGAAGTAACCTAAGGGGAGAGAGGGCAAGAGTAATTCCAGGCAGGCATCAGGTGACCCAGCTGTCCTGGACACCGTAACCCCACCAAGTAACACAACCTCTAGGTCTCTCACACTTCCTTCTTACAGTCAGCTGAGATGTGGGGCCTGCAGGCCTGCAGGGCTCCTTCAGGGATCCAGACATTTAGCAGTTCCCAGGGAAGTTCATCCGGTCGCTTCCCTGAGGCAGGAGCACTCCTGCTCTGTCAGACTGAGGAGAGGTGCCTGCCTGGTCCAGGACTGGAGTGTGAGGGCTAATCACCATCTAGGTTACTGTTCTGTTCTGAACTAAATACTAATACGATCCAAATGAACGCTCAGATGGGACGGAGATGCTGTTTGGACATCAGACTATCTGAACACCTTCTCTTGTGGGCAGGGCAAAAGCCAGACAGCTCAGGGCTGCCCTTCACTTCTATCCTCACGTCTGCATGGAGTTTAAAATGCTTCTGCTTGATGTGGAGACTGGGTGGTGCAGATCCCAGGCAGCACACCTCGTTCATCAGGAGGGCAATCATCAGTTTTTTAATGATACGGCGCTCACCGAGATCTACACACACTGTCTCATCAGAAACAGAACAAAAACACTTTCTCTCGATTCAGTAGAGCATGACCTAGCCTGAGCTTAATGTGCTGGCCATGTAAGTGGGACCATTGTACAGTTGTATAGGAGAATCAGTACTGATGTAGTCTAGAGCCAAGAGGCCGATGTCCAGCACGGTCCAGGGGAAAAGCTATTTATGATTCACTAACCGTGAACAAGCCACCGGGAGAATTGACCTGTGCATACATCATCTACTCAGCGGTTCCCCTAGGCTCCTGGATACATATTTGATGACATGTCCGGTTTTGGTGGGACCAGATGCCTGTGAGAGGAGTTTCATTACGGTGAACTGAATAAACTGCAGGCCAGCAGATGGGCGTGAACAATCACACTGGATGAAGCTCAAGGTTGGAGGAAGAAAAATTACCAGACTCTCCAAAAACCAGGATTCTAGAGAATAACCAAGCAAAGGGTAGACAGCCTCCCATCTCATTTTCCTTGGGCCAGTTTCCTTCCTTTAGGCACACCCTAGTGCTCTGGGAGCACCTTGTACGTATTAGGTAGAGTGGAAGTGCATGGGATGAAGAACTTGCTTCCCAGAAGGCTGGGATGGAGGGCTGGGAGAGCTGAAACACAGAGCATTGCACTTTGCTAGCTGCCTGGCCCTAAGGACTTCCTTAGAGCACTTCCGTAATCCTAGAACCACAAGTGAAGCAAGGGGCAAGGCTGTGAGAGGCATGACGTAGGCCCGCGGCCTCAGGTCTGTCTGTCAGTCTCTAAGCTGAGGCCACATCCTGGATGAGCACCAGGCATGGTGCTCTCACCAGATCCCAACCATCTACAGAAAACACTTACTCCACCCATTTTCCTGTACAGAATGGTTTGCTGATCATAGTCAAGAAGTTCCCAGAACTGAAGCATCCTGGGAAAAGTCCCTAGGGAAGGCCCCAGGGGAGGTGCCAGTGGATTAATTTCTCCCCCAACATTGCTATTTCCCATCATGTGGCCATGTGTTTGTTTGATGCTACCTAGTTCTGGGCCCCTCCACACTCAGGTCTGAGAGGGACTTCCCAACACTCTAGCAGGATTACCTATTTGGAAGCACTGCAAGTGGGGAATGTTGCCCTCACCGTCAATGTCACATGTCCCGAGACCTTCCCTGGACTCATCCTCAGTCATCTCCAGGTCTTTCCTTGGACTCTCCCAGAGCTCTCCAGCTCCTCTTTCCTACAATGCTAGAACTCGGTGGAGGTTTGTCTGGTTTCCCATGAACTTCTCCTTCTCCAAACAGCACACCACAATGTCCTCCCCTTTCTTGAAGAGATATCAGACTCCTCTACAGCTTGGCCAGCCGTATGGAAAGTTGAGCTCTGTTGCAGAAGGTCTGAACTTGGTTCACACTGAGTTAAGAAGGTGGAGAGCCAGCCAGAGGTCAAATGAGGACGTCATCCTAGACAGCCTTACCCAATGGTGGCTACAATTTCTAGGATAGTTGCTCATAAAGAAAGCTGGCTGTTCTGAATGGATACATTTGATGGCTGTAGGAGGTCTGAGCCTCCCACTCACATTAGTGAGAGCAGAGACTTGCACCAGATTAGTATATTATTTCTTATTAGTGTGTGTGTGTGTGTGTGTGTGTGTGTGTGTACATGTGTATTTGTGGAGGTCAGAGATCAACCTCCAGTGTCACTCTTCAGGGGCCATCTACTTGCTTGTTGAGCTCTCACTGGCCTGGGGTTCCCTGATTAGACTGGCTGTCCCGGGGATCTGTCTGTCTCCACCTTCCCAGAGCTGGGGTTACGGGCACACAGTGCCACACCGGCTTTTTACGTGTGTGCAGGAGGGGAAACTCGGGTCTTCCTACTTGCCCAGCCAGCACTTTACAGACCGAGTTGTAGCCCCAGCCCCACATATTGTTATTCTTTGTTGATTCCAGATGCTCTCCATCATGTTTTAATGTTTCTGGGGAAAAGCTGCCTCTCACGTACAGTGTGGGTACGTTTTTGTTTTTGTTTTTCTGATGATTATGTCAGGGCACACTTTACATCTGATGGAAGAGTGTAGACAGTGATAAGTGTGGGCAAGACAAAGGCTCTACCTGGGATGACTCTCAAGAGAGACTGTCCTCAGAACCGGCCACACCCAAGAACTGGGCATCTTTCATCAGTAAAAGATCTCAGCGGCTCCCTCCCTTGAGCTCCTGCTTACACAGGAACTAGGAGGTTCCAGAGTCCCAGTGATCCCCAGAGCAGCTTCAGCTAAGACTCAGCTACCAGAGTGTGTGGTAACCCTCCATTCCCCACTCTCCTCCGAGTCTAACAACAGTAGAGGACAGCTGTGGGATTCCCTGCTTCCCACTACCCTCTCTTGAAGGAAGAGAAAAGCCAGATGGATAGATTCCTATGGCTCCCAACCCGTGTTTCTCTGCTACCCCAGCCTGTGTGCACACTGTCACTGATGTTTTAGCTCCAGCTGCGTGTGTGTGTGTGTGTGTGTGTGTGTGTGTGTGTGTGTGTGTGTGTGTTTTGTCTGTGAACTGTGCCGTCACTCTGGCCAAGGAAACGGACACAATGTGGGCACAAGAGGGACAAGAAGACCTGTAGGCTAATTCAATACGACTCCAAGTGAAGACCTTTGGAACTGTAAAAAGCTGGGGGCCTCATGTACAGTGGGTTCTAACGAGGGGACCATTCAGGACCCTCCTAGCTCTGAACTTTCATTCCATAGCTTCATGAACAGAGTCACCACCTCGTCACAGCTTCCCAATGAACTCTTCTGACTGCTCTGGAGAACACTCATGTAGAGTATTTTAATCAGGGTTATAACAGTGTGGCCTTCACCAAGGCTCTTCCTCACGTCTGAAAACTCAGAGGAGCCCTCTGCTCCCTGATCTTCCCTCTTCACAGGGTCCAGGCAGGGGTGGAACACAAGGTCTCTCCTGGTGGTGCCTGGTCCTATCCTGGCCCTGCCTGCTGTTCTAGCTGCTGAGAGTACACCCCCACCCTGCAGTTATTCTGTGTGTCCTCCACTGGCTGGTGGGATTGAAGCCGGAGCCTATGTCCCTGGATGCAATAGCTGTTGGAGCAGCCACAGGACACAGCCAGCATGTTCACTAAGGTGGAAACACAAAGGCTTCATCTCCCGGGACTGTCACAGAAGCATCAGCTCTGCCACAATGGCTACAGATGAACCAACAAGGCTGGGGACCACAACACTGTTCTGCTGGAGCCTGGGGCTTTATCAGATTCATCTCCAAAGCTCTGCACACAGGCTGAGAACACAGAGCCTGAGAGGGCCCTCTCCACCACACACATGTACATACAGGAGTCCCCAGGAGCAGCCTCCCTCCATGAAGAATTCTACCGCAGTTCCGTTCTCCTCCAAGGACCTGGGGTCTGGTTCACACCAGCCTTGATTTTCATGCATAAGCAACACTTCCGCTGCCCAGGAATACAAAGTGAAGTCTGGGGCTGGTGATGGTGGAGACAGGAAATGGGGGCACAGGCCTCATTTAACTGGAAGTTAGTGTTTTAAAATTGCGTTGAGATGTTATTTGTCACAGTAGTGGGACACAGCTCCAGAAACTGAGAGACGTTTTCAAAGTCTACAAGACATGAAGCTGTTACAAACCCAACTGTGGTCAGGCCTCATGGCCACCCTGCCCCAGAGCTGGAAGAACAGATGTCCCACCTGCCTTGAGCTACCTGAACAGGCCTGATGGCTACAGACTACCCCTTAGGTTTCCTAAGCTCTCACCTGAAACCTGGCACCACATAGAATTCACCATGGAATGCACAGGACTTTTCTTTCCAGCAAAGGTGCGCTCTCTCTCTCTCTCTCTCTCACTCACTCACTTTCCCCTCCTCCCTCTCCACACTTGGACATACATGCACTCACCACACACTAACATATAGCGCACACACACACACACACACACACACACACACACACACTCAGGTCAGAAAGACTTTTCATTGATGGCTTATGAACGAAATCATACAACCTGTACATGAGTAATGGTTTCTACAACCTAGACTCACACAAGGAGTAGCCACCTCTCCTGGATCCTGTTCTCTGAGCCCCTTGGCCAGAAGCTGGCTACACACGTGGTCACCTTGCACTTCAACTAGGAAGAGGCTGAATTAATTTGACTCAGCTTGGCCAGCACCCGAGCAGGGCCGCCCTAGTAAAGCTCCATTCTCTCCTGCTTTGGTAGCTCCAGCAGAGAAAGGTTCAGCTTTCTGCAGAGCTTTCTGCCCTCTCTGGGGTCCTTTCCTAGGGTCCAGGTGGGGCTCAGCAGAGGAGAAGGGAGGGAAACAGGGCTGGAGGAAGCTTCCGCGCAGAGCAGTCAAATCTGGTTCCCACCAGATAGCACCTCATGGCCCCTCTCCACAGAAGTCCACAGTGAAATGGCAATAATACCAAAGATTAAGCATTTTCACAGAAAGGTGAAGCAGGTTTTTCTTTCCAGGGCACAGAGGAAATCCCCAAGGTTCCTGGGACACTCGGTTGGAGCTTAGAGCTGAGCGCTGGGGTCTGAGATCCACTCAGATTTAACCTTGTAACTTTGCAGCCTCTCTAACCCCCACCTCCCCCACCCCGTCATTGGCCACTCTCAGTGTATGCGAGGCGTTTCCCTGCGGGGCTTATTTTTAAACACTATTCACGGGAGCATCCCACAGTGCACAGTGTGGGCCTGAGGCAGCTGCGAGCTTCCCTCTCACACCAATTAAAGCCGAGTTTGATGCTCCTTAGCATATGAATCAAGGCACCAGGCAGTATATTTATTGCTTGCTCAAACCCTTCACATCTTCTCCAGCTCTTCTCCCATCGGTCTCCTCCCCACTCCCGGTCCCTGAGCCCGGGGTTGGCCCATTACACCTGCAGCTTCCTTGTGCTATGCCCCCGGTCCAGCATGTCTAGGTTGCACTGACTATAATCTTTCCCTGGACCAAATTATGTTTTGTGCATGCTCCCGGGGCACCTGGGATCTGTACCAGTTGTAAGGAAGATGTTTTTGATGAAATATCAAAAAGAATGGGAAATGCAGGGATTCAGTTGACTAGCTGGCTGGCTGGCACCCTCGAATTTGAATTCTAAACCAAAAAAAACGTTGAAGGGATTTTGAGATTTATTCGGGTCAGGAGACATGAGGAATTCTTCTAATGAATGCACTGCTCCTTGTGTTTCTGATTTCCAGCTTTAAAAAAATTCTCCAGGCTGACACTGCCTATCATGATTTTAGGAGATTAAGGAAGATCTTTTCTCTCAGGCCTGTCTGTGAATATGGATGCTGCGGGTTACTGCGGGTGTGTTCTGAAATGCAGTGACCGTGTTCTCCAGGAACACATGGCGTCACTGGCTGGAGGCAAGCCCAGGCCTTTGATATTGATCAACACACGGGAATTAGCCAGTGGAGACAGACGAGGATACTGCATGATAACTCTGAGATCCACAAACCCTCTGACATGGGCTTTGCCTTCCTGTGAGAATCTCAGAAATTGAAGAATGTCTGGAGGCTGTGGTGTGTGTGTGTGTGTGTGTGTGTGTGTGTGTGTGTGTGTGTGTGTGGTGAAGCATACACATGAAAGCACAGATGCTCCCAAAGAGGCCAGAGAAAGACACAGGGTGTGTCTTCCTCTGTTGGCTTCCATCCTATTCCCTTAAGATCAGGTCTCTCATTGAGCTGGAAGTTCACTGTTTTGGCTAGGCTGGTCAGCAAGCTCTAGGGACATACCCATCTCCATTTCCCAAGCCTGGGGTGACAGGCACAGAGAGCCATGACCAGCTTTTTATGTGGATGTTGCACAGCAAGTGATCTTACCTATGGAACCGTCTTTCCAGGCTTGTTTGACATTCTTTTACCTTTCCTGAGCCTTTTAGAGGTCCTGAGCGGAGTCTAAGCTGAGCCCTGGGTTGGTCCACAGGCTTTGATTTTTCTGTTCACAGCTCACTTGGCATCTCACCTAACCCTGAGCCTTTTGTTCCCAGAATCTCCAGAGGTACTCAGAGGCTCTGGATAAACAATACAGCATGCAAATGGCACTAAACACCTTCCCCGTGTCAGGAGCTGAAAAGGATGCTTTGTGGACCCCCAGCCCTCCTTCCTCGGGAAAGCCAAACAGGCAGATGAAGCGGGAGACCCAGGTGCCCCTCTCTTCAGCAGCAGGAGGAAGCCCAGGACGCACCAGCTGGTCACCCTTCCCCCACACTGCTCTGGCTGACACACAGCCCTGATGTTCTTACTCAGCAGAGCCAGCACTAATGAATGCCTGGCAAGCTCCAGCAGACGAGACTGGCTACCATGTGTGCCAGAGCAGGGCCACAACCGGAGCCCTTCTGTAGTGCGTGTGCAACCATTCTGCTCTGGGGAGGCTGTGGGGGGCTTGATGAGGAGTGTGGCAAGTTCAACTGTCACTTGTTCCGGGGATAGGTTGTCCCCAGGCAGAATCAGGAGTCAGGTTAATGGGTGAGGACCCAAAATGAATGTTTTGGACAAAACTAACGTGGACATGGACACAGTATTGTTAAATGACAACGGGACTAAGAACACCAGACTTCTCATAGCCGGAGAGAAGTGGGTCAGTGTTCCGATGCAGGAGGGGGCTGGCTGTGATTAGTCTCTTCTCCCTGTCCCTTGTCCATCAGCACTAATAAATACCTGTGTGATGGGTGCACGGATGGTTTTCTTAGACCTCAGGGAGCAACATCCCACACTGACTACTCAGGTGGAAGCAGGAGCCAGGGTGCTAGGCTCCCAGGTTTGGCATGGAAGTTAGAAGCATTGGGAGGTAGATGAGCAATTGCCTGGGGCCTGAAGGGCAGCCTCCTTCCTAGGAAAGAGAAAGAGGACCGAGACCCACTAGCCTTAAAAACTGCTTGTTTGTTGGCTGTCACAACATGAGCTTGTGCTGTGGCTTTGTGTTTGAAGCGCCCCCCAAATTCACCTGCCAGAGGCTTGTTCTTCAAGCTGGTGATGTCGGTAGACAGGGCCTTAGGTGGTGATTAAATCGTAGTCACTCGCCTCAGAGCCCTTCCGATGGGACTGGTGCCCTGATAGGAAAGGACAACAGTGATTAGCCAAATGAGGACCCAGGGAGGAAACATTCTCTGCAAACCAGGCAGAGCCTCCCCCAACACCAGGCAGGCCAAGGCATGACCTTGAACTTCCCGCCTCTGGCCCCAAACAAACAAATCTATTTGTCTGTATGCCGCCCGGTGTGTGGCTTTTGTTACTGAAGCCTGAGTGGGCCAAACACACGTGGTGGCAGTGTGGTAGTTAGGAGACCTGCACCAGCTGAGATTGCTCCATACCACCAACAAGAGGAAACCTGGGAAACAGGAGAGGAGAGGGGGAGGAGGAAGCTACAGAAAGAGAGGTGTGGCCCGGGGAGGAAGGCCAAGGTCACCACCCAGCTGCAGAAGTCACACATAGGGAGCACTTGGGGACAGGGGGTGAAATCAGCTTCTTCCATTATTTCCGGTCCAGGGCTGCACTATTTGAACCTAGTCTTATCTCCACACCTTCTCTCAGAGGCAGGAGCTCACTTACTCACGCCAGCTCTTTGTGGGGGCTCTTCAGGAAGAGAGAAATGGGCTCTAGTGTCAGGTGGGAGGGACAGGGACCCACAAGTGTGGGATCCAGAAGTCCACATGGGCCATGTTGGGACAGAAAGCTTCTGGAAGAACATAATCCATCTTTTCCCATCCACCCGACAGCACAAAAAATATTCCGGAATTTGGGAAGGACTATGGGTTTGCCACATGCAAAAAAGACTAGGGTGTGTATGCAGTGAGCAAGGGAAAAAGTGCAAACCCCATGAGAAGATGTCAGGGAGAAGTAATTCAACAACCGAGTCACATATGTGAGTCCCAATGTGTGAGCTCTTGTTTAGTTGAGGCTTGCCCTGCTCAGCCACCATGGGGCAATGCTGTCTTATTCCCTCCCTGACCTGCTCGCTGATGGTGCTCCTGGGCTTCTCTCTAAAGGCTCCCATAAGCCTAGGACTGCCATGCTGAGTATGAACACTGAACGATGCTGCACCATTTCCCATTCAGCCCACCAGGCACTCCCCAACAGTGCCCACCAGAGCTGCTAAGCAACCGCGTGGCCCCAGTGGGCATACTGTCCTCCCCACCAGGCTCCGATTAATATCTGCTGTTCAGTGGTACTATGGATAATCGATATACATTCTTGTTGGCTCTGTAACCTCCGTGTTGTCTCCAGATCGGCGGCGATGTACTCAGTTCAGCAACAAACTCAGTGGCAGTCTCTGCCCCGGTGCCGCAAATGTTCTTGAGGGGGCTAGAGAGACAGTCAGTGAGTAAGTGTTTGCTACACAGCCATGAAGACTTGGTTTCAAATCCCTAGCCATGAACAGCCTGCAACCTCTCCCCTGGGGGTGGGGAGGCAGAGAGAGGAGGGCTGCGGACCACCAGCCTAATCCCAGGTTCAGTGAGAGACCCTGTCTCAAGAAACAAAGAGCGCTTCCTCCTACAGCCTCTGCAGGTACATGGGTACACACATCCACGTGCATACACATGCACACACACACACACACACACACACACTAAATAAAGTATTTTAAAAAACAAAGCAAGTACTTAACAACTTCATTGTATTAAATTAACTTTAAAAGCATAAACGTAGTGAATTTCCAGCTGTCTAGCTTGAGGTCCCGCAGAAAAGAACTTGTGGTCAGGAAGGGTTCAGCACCCTGGGTAAGCACACACCCCAGAAGAAGGTTATGCGCCTTCAAGCCTGCTCCCCCGACTCTAAGGTCCAGAGCTGGGAAGGGTCCTGCCTTCTTTCCCTGGAATCCAGAGCTGGAGGTGGCTTTGCCCACACTCCCCCTCTCCGGCTGTTTGTACAGTCACCGCCTCCCTGGAGGACAAGAGAGCTTTGTTAACTGTGCTTGCGAGGTCAAGGTCCTCTGCGGCTTGCATGTAGTTTCTTTCTGGGACAACTTGGCCATGAATGTTTCCCCTCTGGGCAGATGCCAGTCACCCTTCCCTATGGTGAGTGGGAGATAGATGTCTGTCCAGCATGGTGGGAGACAAGGGGCTCCCAGGAACCACGTAGCCCCACCAAAGAGAGTCCCCTGAGCCTCAGAACAGGCTCCAGCACTAAGGAACAGCATTCTGCAGCAGAGTCCCCTGTCAGCTCCCACTCGAGCCTGTTTGAGCACCTGTTAGAGTTCATGCCTCAGAATATGGGGGGAAAGCACAAACGGCACCTGTTTGTTTGAATGCTTGGTACGCAGGTGTACAGTGTTTTTATAGGGTGCAGGCTCTGGCTGACAGATTGGGTCTTGAGGGACAAGTCTTTGAGAATTTTAGCCCACCCCCACTTCAGATCTGTGGTGAGGGACCATAAGACACACTGAGGCAGGCAGGAGGGGGCAGAGTGGGTCATCGCACAAGGATGTAGATGTTCGGTTCCCCACATAGGATGGAAACTGGAAAAAGTGTTTCCTCTCTCAACATGACCCAAACCGTCCTGGGGCTGGTAAGATGGTTCAGCAGGTAAAGGCGCTTGTCACTCAAGCATTTGACCTGAGCTTGACACCTAGAACCCATGTAAGAGTGGAGGAAGCCAATGAATGCCACTACGCTGCCCTCTGACCTCCACACATGTGGCACACATACTTGTCATGCATATGTGACAGTATGAGGGCGTGTGTGTGTGTGTGTGTGTGTGTGTGTGTGTGTGTGTGTGTGTTTATATTCAAATAGGTCAGGCAGTAGCGAGTGTGGCTGAGCAGTCTGAGTATATATAGTTCAGTGTGTGTGTTTATGTAAGTGCAAAGGGGATACATACGTGCATGCATGTGAATGTGTCAGTATGCAAATGGGGGTCAAAGGAGAAACCATCTTTTTGCCCTCGGTGCTGGTGGAGAATGACCAGGCTTCTTTTCCAGCCCTTCTGCTACTGGCCACCAAAGCAAGAGAAAGTAGACTGAGCATCTATCCTCCTGGCTCTGGCCCCGAGATTCGGTGATATGAGGTGTGGATTTCATAATTAGGTGTGAAGCAGATTTCTCTCCTAGGAGTGAGAGAAAGGCCAGTAAGCTGCAGAATTAGCTTAGATGACTGCGGGGTGGTGGTGGTGGGGTGTCACACTGACAGGAAAGCTGTGTTTGATGTCTTGGGGTCCCACAGCAAATGCTGAGAACTTCCCACCATGCTGGAGGATTCATCCAGAAGCAGGAGGCACAGTTGATCCCTGACCCTTCCTGAAGTGAGTTCACATGCTCCCAAGAGAGCAGCAGTGTGATGTGAAGAGAGAATTGGGATAGAGCAACCGATGATGCACGAGGTAATGGCTATTTACTGCTAGAAGAATCTGGAAGGTTTCAGGAAGTCAGGTCAGCAATCTGAAAACAAGCTCAGAATAAAAATGTTTTATCATATGTAACAGAAGTCCCCATCTCTGCAGCCCTGCATTTGGTGTTTTAAAACACTTGTGTATGTGTGTATGTGTGTGTGTGTGTGTGTGTGTGTGTGTACATGTGCCTCAGGAGGCCAGAGGACAGCCTTGGCTGTGGATCTTTGAGTTCTGTCTACCTTGGTTTTTGAGACAAGGTTTCTCATTGACCTGAAGCTCGTGGAGTTAAGTATGGACTGGATGGCAGCAAGCCCAGGTATCTTCTTGTCTCTTCCTCCCCAGCACCAAGATTATATATGAGCACCACTATGCCAGGCGTTCTTTTACGTGGCTTCTGGTGGGGTAGGGTGGACTCAGGTTCCCATGTTTGCATGGCAAGCACTTTACTGAGTGAGCTTTCACTTCAGGCCACGTTTGGCTTTTAAACAGTCTGCTCCACACAGTCCGTCACTGTTGCTGTGTGTGCCCCTTCCTACAGTGAACGATGCATGCACACACTGCTGTGGTACGTGGACGCTCTGGGGATTCTTGGGTCAGAACAGTGAGTTTCGAAAAGAAGAAATGGTCTGTGATCTTGAACATAGCCTACCATGTGCCTCATTGTGCCTGACGCTGCAACCCATCGCTCTGCTCTCCCTTCCAGGAATGCACTGTGCACCTGTCTCTCCCCTCCAAGGTGTCTGTGTGAGGCAGAAATCTTCACCTCTGAGTGAGGAGGTCTCTGTGGGCTCACAGTCCTCTGAGCTGCTGGACATGGACATGCGTTCATTTACAGTGAACGTAAGGAATCATGTTGGCCTCTCCTTCTTGACAATGGCTGTAGTGATATATTGTGTACCCTAATAAACTTGCCAGGGGAATCAGAGGACAGAGCCAGCCACTATTAGACATAGAGGTCAGACAGTGGTGGTGCACACCCTTAATCCTATCACTCAGAGAGGAGAGATCAGTCTGGATCTCTGTGAGTTCAAGGGCACACTGGAAACAGAGCCAGGCAGTGGGGACACACACTTTTAATCCCAGTACTGGGAGGCACACACGCCTTTAATCCCAGGAAGTGATGTCTGAGCAGAGAAAGGTATATAAGGTGTGAGGAAACAAGAACTCACTCTCTTGAGGCTGAGGATTTTATAGAAGTAAGAACGTGGCTGGCTGTTCTGTTTCTCTGATCTTTCAGCTTTCACCCCAATATCTGGCTCTGAGTTTTTTGTTTTGTTTTGTTTTTTTATTAATAAGACCTTTTAAGATTCGTGTTACAAATGGCAGTGAGCTGACATTCACTGGAGACTCAAAGCTTGCTGCATGCCTGGCACCTGACTGCATAGAAGCCCTCTTTCCTCCGCAGAGCAGGTGGGACGAAGCTTGACCAGGGCATCTCACTGCCCCTCCTGAGTGTACCTGTGCAGTTTGCCTATGGAGTTAGCTCAGGTTCTTGGGGCACCTTGAGGCATTGCTCACAATGGTGGCTGGGCTCATGGATTCACACAGGTGTCACAACGTGATGCTCACATTCTCCAGTCACAGAACATTGCCCATGAGGCTCTGGGTCCCAACATGACATAATGGAGAAGAATAAGGTACAGAACAATATTACAATCAATCACGTGAGTCTATTAAATGGGTAACAGAATTTATTAATATATAAATTGAGGAAATACACTCACGAATACAAGGAGCGGATCCACCTTGCAGGCAGGAGCAGAGAGCAGGGGCATGTGACCCTTCTCCAAGTCCTTATAGGAGGTCAGTACAATGGCAGGAAGCACCTCCTCCTGTCCCCGCCCCCCCATAGCCCAAAGTCATAGGCGGAGCAAATACCACTACAGAACAATGTTTCTTAAAGCAGAGGGGAAACAAGGAATGAGACAGGTTTGGCCACAGCTTATGCAAGACACCCATCCTCTGGCGCTGGGAGATGTCTGTCACACGGCCTCTAGGAGAAATGGCATACGGCAGGTGGGGTTTATGAACGTTGCAGAGGCTCCCCGCCGTCCTGCTCTTCCTGGCTGATTGTCTTCTAGCTGCCGCTGTGTTTCCTCCTCACAAGATCATCCAGACATCTGGCTGAGTGTTGTGGTGTGAATCTGAAGATCTTCTGTAGGCTCACGCTTGGACATACAATCCCCAGCCGGCGGAGTCATTTGGGAAAGCTGTGGAACCTCTAGGACTTGGGGTCTTACTCCAGAGCGGGCCTCTGGCCATGGGCCTTGAAGTCTGGTAGCCCAGCCAGGCCTCCACCTCACACTTTTTCCATCGCGATGGTTTGTATCCCCTCCAACTATGAGCCAAAAATAAAACCTTTCTTTCCTCAGTCATATTTTGTCCCAACTTTTTTGAAAATCTCCTTTCCTCCCACCCCACCCCCCACCTCCGCTATCTGAGCTTTGATTCTGAGGCCTTCTCTTAACCAGAATCCAGGCATGCTCACTTCGGCAGCACATATACTAAAATCGAAATGGTACAGAGATTAGCACGGCCCCTGTGCAAGGTTGACACGAAAATTTATGAAGCCTTCTCCCCCAAACAAAACGAAACAAAACAAAATCCAAACCCAGAAGCTGGGTGGTGGTGGCACACACCTTTAATCCCAGCACTCGGGAGGCAGAGGCAGGAGGATCTCTGCAAGTTCAGTCAGCCTGGTCTACAGAGTGAGTTCCAGGACAGCCAGGGCTACACAGAGAAAGAAACCCTGTCTCAAGAAACCAACCAACCAAACAAACAAAAAGTAAAATTAAACAACAACAAAACCAGAATCCAAGGAGGGGATGTTCAGCTCTTTCCTCATTGGTCCATGCCCTTTGGAAACCTCATTTCTTTCAAGTTGGCCTCCAGCCGTTGGAAGGTCCTGAAAGCCTCAGAACCCACCCCACCCCCACCTCCACAAGGGGCCATTTTCTTGGAGGATGTGTCCTAGGGGACAGATCCAGCCTGTGGCTACTCTCCTAGTGAAAGGCGTAGCCTCTGTGCAGTGTGAGGTCTCTGCTCTTGTCCTTCAAATCCTCAGTGCTATGCTCAGCCCAAGCCCACAGGGCTGCCACTTGCTGGCAAGGCCAGAGGTCAAGATACAAGATGCCATGTCCTCCAGGGGGGCGACAAGCTGTCACTCACTAGATACCAAAGTATAGAGTGCACCACATGGAATAAAGGCAGGGGCAGCCTTATGTGGCTCTGTGCCCAGACATGGTGTCCTGACTGTCCTGGTCATGTTCCCAAGGGGACACTAGCACCCCACACAAACCCACAGTTCCCTAGGTTTGCTCCTGTGTGTCCCCCCCCATGGGTCACTCTCCAACAGGACAGTTTTTCCCTGGCCTGGAGATATAGGCCACTTACTGTAGTGGCCACCACCTGCTGCTGTCACCACATGGGGATAATTTTTCAGACTTCTCTTTTGTTGATCACTTACCACTCATCAGATTTCTGGGTCAGTTGTGAACAAGCAACTTTAAATAGGAAACAGCTTCCTGTGTTTGGGGAGGAAGAAACAGCGTCCCAAGTTAAAATGAGCTATGTTGACATCTCACTGGGCGGAGAACGGAGCCGAGCACTGGGTCGCACTGCCTCTCACTCCACCCCCACCTGGGTGTTTAGATGAAGACGGTTTGTGTCAGGCGTCCAGCTGTGCTTCCGGATTCCTTCCACCCTGAGGACCGCAGCAGCACGGTAGTGTGGGTGCTGCTTGTGGAAGGAGCGAAGTGTAATTGCAAGATCCCACCTGCAGGAGCCGGGGAACAGATTTAAAGGCTCAAAATAGACTGCAGCCTGCAGCGTCAGGATGTGCTGGCTGGAGCTGCTGCTGCATGCGCTTGGCCCAGCCCTAGGTTTAAAGAAATCACCAAATCCTGTGTGAGAGTCTGTGATTGAGCTTTCCCATCAGCACCCACTGGCCAAAGCTCAGACCTCAACAGCACACACCATGCTGGGTCTGTAGCTGTCCTGTAGGGTTCATCCCAGATTCAAAGCTTAGCTATAGGGAGAGAATTCCTATCTGTTCTGTTTTGTCTCACCTATAGCTCTGATTTTGTTTTCTAAGCTTCATTTGATCTTTTTTGTTTGTTTGTTTTTGTTTTTTCGAGACAGGGTTTCTCTGTGTAGCTTTGCGCCTTTCCTGGAACTTGCTTTGGAGACCAGGCTGGC
>CABHPH010159533.1:0-49251 GCA_902168325.1 Peromyscus nudipes | reverse complement strand
AGATCTTGTGTGTCCTACCATAGCTGTTGTGAGCTCATGTGTGCATCAATCCTCTGACTTTTACAATCTTTCCATCTCCTCTTCTGTATAGAGCCTTGAACCTGGAGAAGAGAGGGTTTCTTTGTCTAACAGTCCTAGGTGTCCTGGGACTCGCTTTGTAGACCAGGCTGGTCTCAAACTCACAGTGATCTGTCTGCCTCTGCCTCCCAAGTGCTGGGATTAAAGGTGTGTGCCACCCCCTGGTGGGGGGAGAGATTTGATGAGAACATCCTGTTTAGGATTGAGTGCAATTTTGGATGAATTTCTTTACATTCAGAGAAAAAAGACTTTTCCCTTAGGATGGCAGTAGGTTCTTACATAACTTAATGTGTACAAGTACATAGTTCTGTACTTGACACAAAATAGGTAGTCAGAAAATGCAGGTTCTCTTGCAAAGATGGATGCACTTCTCTTAAAAAATTTAAATTATTATTTTATTTTATTTTATGTGTATGGGTGTTTTGCTTACATATCTGCTCACAAAGGCTAGAAGAGGGTGCCACATCTCCTGGAACTGGAGGTATGGATGATTGTGAGCTGCCATGTGGGTGCTAAGAACTGAATTTGGGTCCTCTGGAAGAGCAGCTAACACTCTTAACAGCAGAGCCATTTCACCAGTCCCAAGGTAGACTTCGTGTGTGTGTGTGTGTGTGTGTGTGTGTGTGTGTGTGTGTGTGTACATTTATTTGTGTGTGGGTGCATGCATACATACATATGGAGGCCAATGATCAATGTTATATATGTTTCTAAATTGTTCTCTACATTATTTCTTGAGACAGTCTCTCACTGAACCTGGAGCTCCAGCCCATATGTTCCGAGGATCCTCCTGTCTTTGCCTCCCCAGAACTGGGATTATAGTAATGCCCCTCCATGCTTGTCTTTTACATGGATTTTGGGGATACGAACTCAGGTCCTCAAGCTTGTGTGCCAAGCGTTTTATTAACCGAGCACTCTCCTCAGCTCCCAGAAGCCTTCTTTATACATCCAGTCCACATCCTTTTGGCTTGGGAATCATAGTCATAGAAAGCATTTATTGGTGAAAATGAGCTTCTGTTTTGATGGGTTAGCAGTGTTAGTTATTTGCGCTGTTACCCTGCAAGGAAACGTCACGAAACACGATAGAATCTGCTAATAAGAGTTTATTCAGAAGAGAGGGATAGTGAGTGCCCGGACAGGGAGACACATGTGCAGAGAGATTAGATCAGTTATGGCGGCTTTTTATAAAGGCGGGGCGTGCACAGGTAGACGTAGATGACGTAGGCATGCCGCACGCTTGCGTGGCTACGTGACATCACAGATCCTGGTCACGCAAGACGCCTTGACCCGGAAATGGATATCTTGACCTGGAATTGGCCAGGCAGATGTGTCCAGGTCCGTCGGTCATCCTAGTTACGAGACGCCCTGACCCGGAAATGGCTATCCTGACCCAGACCTGGCTAGGCGGAAGTGTCCGCCGGGCATATGCAAACACGCCCGACCCTTCAAGCAGTTCTGATAACATTTAGAGGTGCAAGTTCACTGAATGTTTTGTTCCTTAAAGCAAGGTCATTGAAGATCTTAATAATTTTATTAAGATGTAGAGTCCTCAGCCATGGTCTGAACATCTGTATTTCTAACAGGCTGCAGATGTTGCCAGCCTGGTAATCATGGTTATTATTGAGAAGATCTCTAATGAGGAGTCCTACCAGTATCATATGCTTACTAGTAGAGTAGGTACCCCATTCTCTCTTCCTAGACAACCTGGCACTACAACCTCTTTCTATTCAGGCCATCCTTGTGGCTAGTAGCTGTTGAATGAACTTGTAGCAGGAAGTGATGAATGTCTGCTTATAGATATCCTGTGATTTTTTCCCTTATTCTCTTTCTTTGCTTGTCAGCAAGCTGCACATCAAATCTCTCAGCAGAAGCACCCTGAAGACACAGTCATCATAATCATAGGGAAGGCACTGTGATCCCTGATCCACAACTTAGAATACAACTTATTACTTGGGATGCCTAATTAGACAACGGCCACATAGGACCTGTTTGTAGGAACCTGATGCAGTTTCAGTTGGTTGTTACAACAGAAGGCCTAATTCCCTGACCTATGACAATGGTATGCTAAGCTTTTCCCTTAGTCTTTGGAGTAAGATGCTTGGCAACAGAACTTCTGGATCTCATTTTTCAGACACTTTTACATATTAATTCCATTTTTTAGGTGACTATTAACATTTTGTGGGGTCTGTCACTTGAAAACAATTGAGAAACACTAAGAGGAACCAGCCTGAACTCAAGTCTTAGGAAACTCCAGCATTGCATTGTGGGCTTGTTGCTGTTCAGGACGTCACCCCATCCATCTTCATTACTTTCCTTTGCACCAGTTTTCTCTAGCATCCTGCCTCGGGTAATGGGACTGTTTTATAAGCCTCATGTTCAAAAGCTTCAGTGAGCTGGGGAGTGTTAAGATAGAGTAGATTGAATGTGACTATTTGATAGGAACAGAAGAAATCCTGAGGTAGACACAGCACACTGGAGGCAGAGGCTAAAGAACAACCCAAAGCATCATCGGCTAGATTTACAAATCAGAAATGGAACTCATTCTGAGAAATCAATTGGGTGTCATGGAATATTTATGGGTCCCTGCTCCTGGCAAGCATTTCATTCAGTTAACGTGCCCTCATTTACAACCCTGCTGCCTGGGCTTAGATGCTTACTCCCTCTCCATCTTCTTATGATTACAAGCAAGGTTGCTGGCTACTCTTTGATGGAATTTTTCAATTCTCCTTGAATGTCCTGGAATAATGGATTTTTTTTTCTTGATCATCAGACACCCCTAGTGTCTAGCTGAGCTTTGGTGCTGTCCTTGTGAGTAGAATCATTCAGGGACTGTGGTCTTCAAAAATGAAAACATATTTCATAAAAATTGTAGAATCATGCATTCATAGGATAGGATGCTCAGTGTCTCTTCTTCATTTTATAGACCAAGTTCCAGAAGGAAAAGTCATACGCGCAAGGGGTACAAGCCTTGCAACTGGGACTAGTCCTGCTCTGAACTGTAGAATGTGATCATCATAATTCAACCTCTCTAAGGAAAATAATTATATCAATGACAGGTGGACACTCCGTGTGTCACTGTGTCTCTAAGTTCCATTTTGTCTCCTCAAAAGAGGACTCAGTAAATGCTGCTGAAATGAGAATTGCTCCTTCTTTTGGATATATTGCAGCGTCCTTTGGGTAGATGTCATGAAATCTTTAGAGAAATATGGAAAAATTGTGCTGTATAGCATTGAATAGAGAAGGGACACAGCTATTCTCTCAACTTTCTATGTCTAGTTATTTTTAATATCAGCTTTTCTGAAAGACTTAGTCCTGAACATTGGGAAAAGAGCCAATAAATTTTGCTGAATGAACTTGGCCTCAGGGGTAGCAGCAAGTTTTTATGTATTCACACATCTCATATTTAAAGCTGAACCACTTCTTAGTGATTAGCCTTGAGTCTCCAGCCATGAGCACAGGAGCTGGCTCACAGTAGGTCCTCAACAAGTATAGCAAAGAGGAAGAATGAAAGATGCCTTCAACTTCTCTAGAATCAAGACATCAGAGTCATATGGCATTGGTGTTTATCAAAACCCAGGAAACCTCATGGGTTCACAGGGAAGCCTCTCAGGAAGTCTTCTAAGTCTATATGTCGACTATCCTTGATTGGAGGTGAGGCAAGCCCAGATGTTACATGTTCTTTTTAGCTTCCCATGAACCACATGTGTGTTCTGAGGGTACAGGGCTTCTTAGGTCACCCCACTATACTAGGTATCTAAGAGGGAAAATTGACCCTCTTCATGCCATTGAGTTTTCCTGTCTGACTATTCATTATTTCTCCTGACTTTAATAACTATCTCAGCTGGAAATGAGAAAGAATAATGAACCATTAATTTACATTCAAGACACTAATTAAAAAGGCACAGTTTTGTTTTTGTGAGTTGTGCTGATGACTTAATTATAGCAAGACTGTGAAAACAACTTCTCATTTTGAAGCTTACAAGTGACTGCAACTTAAAAACATGTAGTGCTCACCATGGGCATGTGGAAGTGTAGGGGGAAAGCAGGTAGGAAGAACACAAGGTCCTTGGGGTGGAGATCAGCTTCTAGTTCCAGGTCTCCTTGTCATTGATGGGATGATGTCAGACAAACAGCTTCATCTCTGGTCCTACGTCTTCCAAATGGGATACAGATACAGCCTGAATCTTATGTGCTGTGAGAACCATATTTACTCTATGCTGCACTGTCATGGAATTGTCTCAACTTTCATATCTTATTGACTGTTGAACCTGGGCCACTTGGATTTATAGTATTAATAGTGACACTGTGGTCTTGCCAAGTAGCCTCAGTGTCTGTCATTTGGAAGAAAAGACAACTATTTTTTGTTGGAAGATAAGCTTGAACCAAAGCGAGTGGGTATGCATTAAATGGGACTGACATTTATTGAGCATCTCCCTTAAGCTGGAAACATTCTAACCATCTCATTTAATCTTTTCATTGTGGTAGACATGCCTGCCCTATTTTATCAATGAAGACTCTCAGGTTCTGAACGTGTAAGTGGCTTAACTAAAGGAATGCACCCATCCCATGCAGTATTGAGGTTAGAATTACAGAAGGCTGACTCTTAAGAAGACCCCTTCCATCACAGCAGATTGTCAGTCAGACTTACACTTGACAGATAGAGTTTCCTAACAACTGTAATCACTCATAAATAACATGGCAATTCTCATTTTGTAGTATACTCACTGTGCCTGGGTAGATCCATCAGCTCTCCTTCCTTAAACCTTTGAAAGAACAATATGAAATTCCCTTTCCATATCTGAGGTTGTCTGTACCTTCCACCAAACTTCAGGGAAGACATTTTTTTTGAAACATTCATTCATTGGTTTGCTAATATATTTAGGATGTGTTGTGCAGAAAGTTGAGAAGCTTTGTGTTTTCCAGTCATGAACTAGGAAGAATAATGCTATAGGCATGACTCCCAAGAAGCTCACACGAGTAGGGCCTTCGAAAGGACCCTGAATATTCTATTCACCTATTTTTCCTGTTGTGTTGTGGCTAGGCATTCTGACCAGCATCTAAGAATTCATTTACCAAGTGCATCTCAGTGACTCTCAGGGTTCTGCTTTTAATCCTTCAACTTCATGTAGGCACTATGGAAAAAAAAAGAAGAAGGAACAGAAAAGAACTGATCAATACAAAATTATAGGACTAACAGATGTTTATTCTTAAGGTAGAAGCCATTGTATTTTCAAAGGAAAGACAGGAGAAGGAATATCACTCTTATCATGGGAACAGAAAAGTAATGGCATGAATCAGGAGAAGATGATGAAGAGTCAGCTGAAGAAACAGATGAAGACAGTGTGATGGATAGGCAAGAAAATTATACACAGAGATTCAGTAGGGAAGAGTAGACTTTATGCATATTCTTCATCTTAGGATAGGGTCTATCATTTGCATGTAATAAAATGTATGAACAAATTCATATGTACATATATTCATAAATATATATGCTAATTTGTTTACACAGTATGTGCATAATAAAGAGTCATAGTAATAATATCATAGCAACAAGCATATCATAATTCCTTTAGCACTCCAGGTATTGTTTTACACACGTTTGTCTTTGGTTATGTTGTGTTGAACTCCATTCTCTCTCTATGCCATGTTCTGGTTCTTTTTTAAAAAAACAATATTGGACAGAAGATATTTAGCACATGTCAAGTTCTAAGTTTAATACCCCATACTGAAAACCAAGTCAATATAACATAATATCATGTTCAAAGATCAGCGAGAAATAAGATCCAGGATGCCCTCTATTTGAAATAAATGGGCAAATCTCTGTGCAGACAGTACTTGTGCTATTGCTGGCCTAAGGAGAAGATTCTTCAAAGAATCTGCCAAGATCTCATGTCCTAGATCTTACCATCCTATCTTTTGTGGGGATAGATAGATGGTAGAGGGTCCCCAGCAGTCAAATCTGTCATACAAGGGGAGTCAGTCTGGGGATGTTTTTCCATGAGGACAGAAACAAGAGCCTTTATGTAGTACCCCATCTTACTTCTATTATCTTCCTTTCCATGATTTCTCCTGTTCCTTTTTGCAGTGTATATTAGTTGTACAAAATAATAGATTTCATTGTGATATTTGCTTACATGTACATGATATACCTTGATCATATCTTACCCCCACCCCTGCATGCACACACATTTCCTTCTCTTCTTCTTTGTCTGGCTCCTTTCCTTATTCCTAACAGTCTCCTTTCTGCTTCCTCCTATTCTTATGATGAGACATAAAAAGTTATCAAATAAGCATGATTTCTAAATAAATAGGACTTCCCCTTGTATTAAAATGTGTACCGGTTAAAAATGATAGTAAAAATGCAAATAGATATCATTGAGCCTATATAACAGCTAAAAAACTAGTATAGGCCATACACTCCTCTCATTTTCCTGGGCATGCTTTTAATTATTCTAAGATAACTACAACTGCATTTTGAGAATAAACTACTAATTTGGAATTTGGTCCATAAGTTAAAAAGATATACTTGCATGACTATAATCAGGCAGCAGAGGGCAAGAAGATCGCTGAGTGTTCAAGACCACTGTATCCAAACAGAGAGTTCTAGGCAGCTAGTCAGGGCTACAGAGTAAGACTGTCTCATAAAAACAAACAAAAACTGGGCAGAGAGACTCAAGCATATAATCCTAGCATTTGGGAGGATAACACAAGATGATTATATGAGTTGGAGGCCAGCTTGGGGCTATATAGTGGGCTCCACACAAGCTTGGATTACAATGTTAGACCCCCATCTCAAAAATTCAATCCAGGAACAGGAGAGAAAGCTCAATGATCAGGAGCACTGGCTTCTCTTCCAGAGGACCCAGATTCAATTCCTAGTATGTACATGGTGGCTCACAACCATTTGTAGCTCAAGCCTCAGAGGATCTGAGGCCTTCTTTTGACCTCCACAGGCACCAGGGATGCACATAATGCACAGGCATTCACGTAGGCAAAATACCCACCCAACCCCAAGTAAATTAAAAAAAAATTCAAACCAAGCTAAGAAGAGACAAACAGACAAAAAACAACAGCCAAAGCATATACTAGAGAACACAAAAGCAAACTGTGCTGAAATGTACCCTAGTAGTTTGCTATTCTTGGACTCAACATCTGTGTGTTTACAAGATATGCTTTTTAAAACTATGATTATACTTCATTCATTTTATGTAGAAAACATTCATTTGGTGGGAAAAAAAGACATTATTTATTTCTTCACCTGTTGGTCATATTTGAATTGCCTCCAAGCCACCATGTTAAATATTTGGATATTTTCCAGTTGTTGGTACTAGATACTTGGATTGTTTCCAGTATCTGCTGTTAGAAACAGTTCTCCCATGAACATTTTTATGTTTATCTACTAGTAAGTATATATAAGAATCACCTAGAGCTCTTAGTAGTCCTTTGAGGGTATCCATTAAAGAATTCCTCATGAAAAGAGCAAGTGTATTTGTGATCAAATTTTCAAGGTGTTCCAGGGACTTCTGTGTGCTCATAAATCTCAATTCTTTTGATGATACCAGAAGACGACTTTCCCAGCCTTTGCCATAGCATAGGATCATGTGGTTGGTGTGATGCCCGTGTTGGTAATAGAGCTCAGATCATACTTGGCTATATAGCATTCCACATAATCTCTCTAACTGAAAGCTTTGTTCTCTGAGGGGGCAGAGTCAGTGGTGGCTAGAACCTGGATCCCTTAGTTACCAGTTGGAGGATGGAACTTTAGTTAGAGCACACACCCCAAGACTACAGGTTCTTCCAGGAGACCTTGTATTAAGCCATGAGATTTACAGACTAATGCTATCATTGTTAGCATAGTCTATCTGACATGTATTATAATGACAAAATTGTTTTCTTAATTATGTTCTCACCTGCTGTTTATAAGAATTTTGCTAAATCACATCCTCAATAACACTTATCTTAAGGCTTCTTGATATTTACTCATCAACTAAGTAAAGTGTTTTATCTCATTCTGGTCCTGATCTGAATGAACTGTCTTGATTACCACTGAAGGGTGTTGATGGGCACTTCACATTTCTTCTTGTCTGAAATATCCATTTATGACTCTTATCTTTTATTCTCTATTTAGCTTCTCATGTATTTGCATGGACTCCTCTAATTACAGACGCTAATCCTTTGTGTACACGTGTATGGTAGAGTCAGAGAAGTAGCCTCAAACTTTGGGTAGCAATTCCTCCTCGGCTTTTCTCTCCTCCTCCTCTTCTTCCTTTCCTTCTCTTCTTCTTCTCCCTCTTTCTCCTTTTTCTCTCCCTTCTCTCTGGTTTAGAAACAAAATAAAGAAATACCACTTTTTTTTCTATATGTTGCCTATGTGATTTTGAACTTATCCTGACAAATGAATAGTTTATCACCTTTCTCTGAGGGGAAAAAAAAAGGCATCACCCTAACCATCTGGAAGCCACCTGTTTAAAACCTAGAAATGGGCTGAATGATTATACTGGTCAGATAGATGCTGATGTGAAAGACATGGGACTAGAGGCAGAGGCTCAGCTCTTGATGCTTTAGAGGAAGAAGAAATACGTTTTGGATTTAGGAAAACTAGGCTACATGATCCAGTCTACTTTATTTGTGCTTTACATTGGAGGCTTGGGATGAAATTACAGCTAAAGAAAATGTGCTCTCATTTGCCAAGTGGATTCTCTATATATGCCTTCCTTGGGGACCATGTAGGACAACCTTTCTGGGTACAGAGATGTCTTGACAGGATTGCAAATACTTAGAAGTCTGGACAATTATCATTTAATAGCACCTTTCATTTCAAGTTGTACCAACAGTCTTGAGTGATGCAACCACAAATCCAACTCTGGGCTCTGGTGCTCAGTACAGAGGCTTCCAGATGGATGCTTCCTTTATTCTAGGCTGATCTGCTACTCAGGCTGTATGACCAGCACCAAAACATCTACCTTGTTGGTTGATGTTGTCTTTTGGAGTTTTTACCATTTATCGACACTCTCCTTGGAGATTTGCTCCTGATGCTACTTTTATTACAGATACAACTGAGATAATATGAGGTAATTTTAGGAAAGCCCTCTGCAGATTCCGTGTGTGGAAGAATGACTTCACATCGGGCTTCTGATTTGGAAATAATTAAAACTATTGTTATTTAAACCAAGCCTGTTTTGGTTTAGTGCTGGAGAAGCAATATATAAATTATAATAGTCAAATCAAAAGCCCAGGTGCGTTTTGTTTCACTTTATTTCTGATGTGCGTGATAGCAGTCAGTGTCAGTATCTGGTAGAAAAGCCGAGCAAAACATGTTCATTTTCAGTCAAGGTGAGTGAGAGATGAAGTTATCAATAAAGATTTGGGCAAATTCTTTCCTGAAATCTGTTTTACCATCTCATGTTGTTACCTAAAATGTTGCCCACATCAACATGGAGGTTCACATTTCAAATGGGCAAGAACATCTCTGCAACAGTTTGGCAGTCAGGGAGACGTTCTCTCTCTGTACAGAGCAATAGGAAATGCAATGCAGATAATCTATATGGCTGATAAAACAACTCCATCACGGTTCTGTTTTCCAAGAACTTTGCCTCTATATTCTTAATGAGCAAATAACATGGGGTTTTGTTTGTTTGTTTGTGTTTTAGGTCCCAGGGTCAAAATATCTAGCTTTCTCTCTACATTTCTCACAAAGCAACCTCCACCAGAATTTAAGTAAGCAATGCCATTTTAACTCCAAGGAACTTGCTTTTATTTTTAATTAAGGCTGTTGCATTTTACATGGCAAATCTCATGTCTGATTATATCTTTTCTCTGCCTAGGGGATGTGAGTTAGCATCACCATCTCTGCCATCAATGATAATAATCACCATCTGTATCTATTATCAGCTGCTACTTAACAGATTACCTACAAATCTACTGGCTTAAAGCCACAGTATGTATTAATTATATCTTATCATTTCTATGAGACTCCACTTTAGAAAAGACTTAGGGAGGCAGTCTGGCCGTGTGGCCCTTTTGAAAGTGGAATTATGGTGTAGCTTGAGGCTACCGTCATTTAAGACTTGCCTGAGGATGGAGGACCCATTTCTACAGAGACTGCAATAGCTGCAAGTTGTTATTGGTTGTTAGCAGGAATCCTCACTCTCCTGCTGTGGGAGCCCACTCCCACCTTGTGAAGGGTTCTTAGGTGGAGGAAAGAGAAATTTAGAAATGATAAATAGAAAGAGAGACCTAGACGACAAGAAGAAAGACAGAAACACAGGATAGCATCGGGAGGGCCTGGGTCAATACCTACCAGCCTCATCCTTTATTGAAAAGGGCTTTTTAGAACATGCCAAGGGGAGGAGCAAAAGACCTCCCCCTTGTAAGATCAAAGCACATCGCACAGCCAAGTGTAGACCCTTCCAAACACCTGGTAACCACACCCGTGGTCAAATGATCTCCTTATGCAGCCCTACTGGGTAAAGCAAGCTCAAATTCTTGGACCCTGAGTAATTTCTCACTAGGAAGCCTCTGTGGATTCCCATACCCTGCCATGTTCCTCTCCATAGAGTTCCCGCTAGCTTGTCCCCTCAAGCAAGTAGGAAGATCCAATATCTTGGAAGTCACACAACATCATTGTCTTTATAGCCACTTAGTTATGTGGATCAGCCCTGGTGGGTGTAGAGGAGTCTACGCCAGGGTGTGGAATCCAGGAGATGTGGCTTACTGGTGGCATCTTGGAGGTTGTATGTCACACCATCATCCACTTTTAAGTGAATGAATGACTTCAGCAATGAGGAATATACAAACATCCAGGCAAAGAGCTCTCTAGACAGACTTTCCTAGAGGAGAAGATTGTCTATCTTTTTCACTCCTGACATGTCATTCTTTAGTTTTTAGTTGGAAAGAGGCAACAATAATTTCTATCTAAACTTAATGCCAATTAACATGGTAATTACAAGACAGTAGCTAGTCTTACATGATAATTGATGATAATTGCTTCCTGTTTTAATTGGGGTATAAACAAATCTATGCCATAGGAACTCAAACCTCTCCTCAAAGGAAAGGGAAAAAAACTCAAATGAGGAAATTTGTCAGAGTCACTTGTTAGCTGATAAGGAGTTAACAGATCCATCTTACATGTCTACAAATCGTGAAAGCATCTGCTGATGATGTTCAGCACTTCCTGGGAGCTGGCGAGGACTCCAGTGAAAATGAGAACACCAGGCTGGCTCCAAGTTGTTGCTGGGATATGTGCTGCAGCTCAGCTTCTCCCAGAAGTGGTGCCAGTGTGCTGAAGTATTAGTGGAAGTATTAAGGTCACTCCACGTAGTTAAAAGGGAGATTTATTTTGGGGGTAACTTACAAGTGAAGGGATAGGTTACAGGGTCCGGGAAAGGTGTAGTGCAGTCCAGCGGTGTTCTCTAGAGAACTCTGCTTGGTCTACCTCCAGCGTCCAGGATCCAGGAACCAAGAGAGCTTGCCCATCTGGACCTCAGGTCTTAAGGGTTCCTGTCTTGGACCTTTCTCATAGGCGTGACAGTTACTGGAAGCCTCAATGGGGGTAGTACCTCCAGGTCAAAGCTGGAACAGCTACCCACTACACTGAAGTATATAAATGCTGCCTGCTCTGGAGTCCATAGGAAGCCCATCAGTCACTAACAGGTCTCTCCTCTACTGCTGCTTGTATTCTCCAAGAAGAAGAGCTCCAAACAAAATCAGGATGAGTGCCTAGTTTTTATCCTAGATTTTAGGAAAATTCTCTGGAAGTCTGTGTATTATAGCATCCTATTTTTGCTTCACCTCAAATTTCAGAATCTGTGATTCACTGATTTCTACAGTGTTTCAGTGAAAGCCAACAATAGTCTTAATCCTTGTTCATTTTTTGCATAGCCCATCTAGCCAAGAAAAAGACGTCTAAAAAGCATGGCACGGGGACATGGCAGGGACATTTGTCCTTTCTATTTCCGTGAGGACATGGGCCTCAAGAATCAATGGATATTTTGAGTTATGAAAAAATGAGGACCAGTAGTAAAATACCCCTGGAAGTTGGTATCATAGATCTAAGCCATTCCAGTCAGGAAGCAGAGCTGATAGTCATTGAGATGGATGTAGAGTGGAGGGATGCTTCCGGGAGATGGTGGAGGTCATGCTGCATCAGTATCTTCCCTGTTCTTCTTTCCTTAAGTAGGGTTACCAGACACTAAAAAAGGAAAGGGACCTATGTCATATCTGGTAACTAAAGATGTCACCACTATAAAATGTGTGACTTTACAAAGTAGGCAAAAGTCTCTCAAGTGCTATCCTCTAGCGCAAGAGTAATCAGGTGTAAATGTCCTTTATTGGTGAGTGGTGCATACTATGATTTGATATCACTCTGTCTGGAGGCCAATCCCAGTTATGTTTGATTTCTTAGACCATGAACTCTTAACATGATTGCCCGGGTGTATTTGGTTGGTGGTCATGAACCCTATTCAGTAGAAACAATAACTTGTCTAGGTTGAATTTAGGAAAGATCCTCCACCCACCCAAATTTCCTCTCTACTTTCCTTCTTTCAGCTTTTCCTTTGATTACTTTAATTCTTTTGTTCCATGGATATTAGTTTTCCTGGAGAAAGGGCCTTTTGAATTGGTGACTGACTTGTATATTTAATTTCAAGTGCTTAGGACCAGGACAGTGAGTCCAGGGTTAGGATGATCTCACATGTTCTACCAGTTTAGACTCTTGAAGTAAGGAAGCACAAAGGAGACTGTTGGCTCTGTTTCTAAGTCATTAAATGCCTGATGAATCCAGATGGGATCCTTGAAGGAACCTCGGTGATAAAACAAGAGTTGGAAGTGCTAACTTTTACTCGTAGGCTTCTTAGTAACTTTCTTTGGATTGTACTAATTGCTAGTTGCCATAACAAGTACACCCTGTGCTTTCCTTATGAAATTCATTTCTGTGCTGTCATTTAGGGTGACGGAATGATGGGGACTTGTGTGGCATGGATTCATGGACTTTAGTGACATCCTTGGTGCTAGTATTCAGGAGGCAGAGGGTATAGGGTGAAAACAGGAGAAAATGGAAGATCATGACCAGGCTTTTGATTGTATGAGTCCGATTTGGATGGGGGTCGGGGCACATCACTTCTGCCCCCATGTCATTGGCAAGAATTCCAACCCTCACCAGTGCTCAAATGGACAGCACATTCTTTAGGCTTTATCCTTGGAGTTCAATTGCTATCTGAAAATACTAAAATGGGGCTGTTTTTAAAATTCAACTTTAGGACATTTATATGTGGCAGATTTTAAGTGGTCAAAATAACCCTCTATTGTTCTTAAATCTTACCGCAGAATTTCTAATGACTTGTATTAGATAATTCACCTAAACACACTGGTGATAGGAAAATGTTTAGAAGTGTATTTTCAACTTAATTGTATGCTTTTGGAGTCCTGTAATGAAATGATTGTTCAAATTACTTCAGAAGCCTTTGAGGGAAATGATCTGAATGCCTAGTCCTGGAGATGAAGTCTCCCATGGAGGGCACAGTCCCAGTTCTGGTTGGAGGTAGATTAAAGCAAGGCCACACCTCAGTGAATTAAGAGAAAAAGCCAGAGAGGAGGCTAAGGTACATTTTGATTTTGCTCCATCTCTTTGCTTTAGAAGATATTTTACTATAGTAGGTCTTTAAGGTCCTTGTTCCCAGTATATTGAGTTTGAGGGCCTTGGTTTCTTCTCAGTTTGGGACTCACCGAAACAAAAGCATTATAATCTGGACTTTGTTAAGGAATTCAAACAATAGACCATCTGCATTTTGACAGGAAGGCAGCTTCAATTTTGGAAGCATTACCAGCCTAGCTTAGGATGTATTGAGTTCAACTATGCCATTCTGCTTAATGTCCCCTGTCAATGGTTCTGGTATTATTTCTTTTTGTCTAACACCATCTGATCATATGCTGCCTGATTAGAATGAAGGTGTTATATTCTAATCCATCAAACTAAAATTATGGATTAGGATGGGATCCTGGATACTTTGTGTACTGAGGAAAGTTTTTTTTTTAACTCTAAGCCTTAGTTTTCTGTCCACTAAACAGGGGTAATAAATAACCTTTTTCATGAGTATGTGATATGATAATGACCATGTAATAATTCATAGAATAAATGGCATGTGATAAACTCTCAATAATTATAACTTTGATTACTCAATTCACCTTTCCAGGAATGCCTGTATTGTGTGTATCTTGTATTCAGGTCCTAGAAAACAATCAGAGTTTACTTTTCCTTTTGCTGATTAGTGGAAATGTATTTGTTAACTTAGTTTCACCAGTGTTACTCAGCCTAAGTAATGCATAACTTATAAATAACATAAATCTGTTTCTCACGCACAAGGAATTGAGTTATACAAGATCAAGGTGTTGGCAGGTGAGGGGTCTGGTGGAGGTCTGTTAGTAGCAGATGATACCATTTAGGTGGTTGATTGAGTGAAACAACAGAAGAATGAACAGGGGATTAATACAAGGCCCTCACAAGACGAATGAGCAGAACATAAGAGGATTGAATGTCCTAATCCATTCATGAGGCAGAGCCCTTTTGACTTAATTACTTCCTAAAAGTCTTACATCTTAATATCACCACCGTGGGGATTATACTTCAACACAAATTTTAAAGGGCTTGAGACCATAGCACATGAAACTACCAGTGCCTATATGTTATGTGGCACTATACCTGGCGAGATGTGGACAGACATCTACTTATCCCAGATAGGGAACTAACAACAAAACAAGTAAAGACACCATTAAATTCCAATTCAATGAACTGAAGAGTTTTATTGAGGTTACTTACAGAAGTGGGGGTGAGAAATTATTTATAGCAGCAGGTACAACTCCAGGATAGTTGCATCACCAAAAGCCTACCCCTACCCCAGCATGAGTGACAGCTCATAAAAGCTGGAAGCCTGGACTTCTCTGCATGACTTAAAGGAAGCTTGACAGGTTGTAGTGTATCTCTTTCAGGCAGCTCAGCTTGTATGAGAGTGTCTCTCAGCAGTCCTGACAGCTTATGCATGCTTGGAGCATGAGAAGCCTCCTGATTCTGTTCAGTTTCAGGGACTTCCTGAAGCCATTGAGTTGTTTGCTTTCTGAGCCTAGTGAGCTTCTTTGAAGAAGAGAATGTTTCACCTCCCCTTAGATCATCTTGTTGTTTCACCTTCCCTTTTAATATCCTGTGCCTTATTGAGCTTCCCTCCAAGATGGAAGGTTCTAATCTTGTAGGAAATTGCTACAAAACACGTTATCTGCACCAACTGGAAAGTACAAATTCAGTGACAAAGTGATGAGGGATGAGATTAAGATACATTTAGGCTGAGCAATTTTACAACTACATCCAACCCAATGCAATGAAAGCAAGTATTCTCATAGCCACTGTCACCATACACCAACTATTTCATTTTTACTACCTCACTTCTCTGTTTTTCCTATTTATAGATTTTTCTGTCATGATCAAATATGATTTCTCAGAGAAACAAATTTGTCTTACAGTTTTTGAGCAAAAATACTAGAAAACAATCCTAAAAGAGATGATAGAATCCTAGTTAGTGTTATTTTAGCTGTGACTGGAGAATCTTTCACATTTCCCAGACCCTAATATAACCCAGAGGTTCTCAGTCAACATACTTGAGGAATAGAATCATCCTCCACCAATGTCTGGTAATTATTACAGGTACTGGTACCTTTGTAAGGAGAGGTATATAAAAACTTGTCTTCATGTGGGGACTCAGTGGGGAAGAGTAGTTGGCGCTGAGTTGAGCCAAAACAGCTTGAATGACTCAAAGTTACTTTCTTATGCCAAGCTGAGAAATTTGTGTGTGTTGTGGTGTATACATGTGGTACATGCCATTTTCTCATGTTTGTGCATGTGGAGGCCAGAGGAGAGTGTTCAATGAATTCTTCTATTGCTCTTTAGCTTATTGATTGAAGAGAGGGCTATTACAGAACTAGAAACTAGCTGTTTCAGATAGGCTAGCTGTCTGGTGAGCTCTTGGGAGCCACTTGCCTCTGCCTAGCATTGCTGAGATTCCAGCCATGTATGACCATGCATAGCTTTCTATGTGGGTTCTGAGAACTGAAACTCAGATACCCATGCTTGGACAATGGGTGCTCTTACCCATTGAAATATCTCTTAGCACCACAGCTGAGAACTGCAACTTTTCATTTGTTCAACTCTGGGTCCCCAGAGCCTAGCATGGACATGAAATTTATATTTCTTGAGTGAATAAATGCTTTCCAAATGCTGAAGACAAATGAAGGCAAAAGTGAAGTCTGAGTAGTGGAGATAAGTTGAATGAAAAGCCATATATTGATCATTGACATGGAAAGGCCATTGCACAACCCACCTTTGGGCTTTTCCTTGGCATTCTCCAACCATTATATGTATATGTATACATATATCTGTATATCTATATCTATATATAGCTGAGTTTGAGCACTTTATCTTTTACTCACCCACTTTTATTATTACATCTACAAAATTTTACTTTCTTAGCAATATCTATGTAAAAGAGCCAATCTCAAGAATTAATTTAACTCTGAAGTTTATATCAAATAGTCTTTTAATATTAGATTTAATTAGGTAGTGTGGGGAAAGATTATGAGTAAGATGTAGATTCTTCCTTCTAAACATTCACAATGTTCATGTGGAGGGCAAGCATAGGCGTAAAACACCTGTTGGGCTCCTGTTTGTCTAGCAGCCACCATGGAAGGTATGGAAAATAATAAGAAAAATTAAATATGGTCTCCCTGTCATGGAGTTTAGATGGTCAGTCATACAATACAGCCCCAGAGGGTAGACTAAGGTGAATACTGGACACCTGCATCAGAATTTCAAAGACAAAGGAAGTAGAAGCTGAAGAAATTGTGATTGAAGTGAGAATAAAAGAATGTGTTATAATAGATGAAGAAGAGGTGTCAAAATATTAGTGAGATGGTTGTAAAGTTACAGGCAAAGTCCTTATGGTGGAAGAGAGCCTGGCTCCATCAAACAGCTAGAGAAAAGGAACTGAGAATATTTTGGATGGGCTGAACTTACAGATTAAGAGAAGAGATGATTGCTGTAGGCTTAGGTTGCTAGGGATTTTGATCTTTATCTTCAGGAAGACGAGAAGCACTGAAAATGGAGGAAAAAGCACATGAGGCAAAATTATATTTGTGGTTTATTAAACTCGCTGTAGCTGTGAGGTGGAAACTGGATTGGGTGGCTGAGAGTAAGGAGGCTAGAAGAACATTTGAGCTGTTTTACAGGTGATCTTTGAAAGTTATCATTATTTGTAGATTGCCTGATTACATGGAAAGCACAAGAAAATCCCTAGAAAACAGGACAAACTGATAAATTTTAATTAAGAATGAACTAATATACAGAAATCAATATTTTTCACACACACAAAATATCCAGTTAGCTGGTTGAACATAAGAAACAATTCCATTTACCATAGTGATAAAAAAGATAAGGGACAGGAAACACAGAATTTGAAAGGTCTGTATAAATAAAGTTAAAAGTAGTTGCATAGTAATACAAATCAGGACACATAAACTAGAGAGACCTGTCTGGACTTGAGTCTTGAGTAGGAAAATTCAATCTCTCTCTCTCTCTCTCTCTCTCTCTCTCTCTCTCTCTCTCTCTCTCTGTCTCTCTGTCTCTCTCACACACACATGCACAAAGAGACAGACACACACAGAGACAGAGAGTCACAGTCAGACAGACTACACACACACACACACACACACACATGCACGCACGCACAGAGAGAGAGAGAGAGAGAGAGAGAGAGAGAGACAGACAGACAGACAGACAGACAGACAGACAGAGACAGGCGGGCAGACACGCACACACACACACACACACACACACACAGAGAGAGAGAGAGAGAGAGAGAGAGAGAGAGAGAGAGAGAGAGAGAGAGAGAGCGCTCTCCTTTGGAAAACTATGCATTTAATGTTATCAGATGAGACGCTGTTTTCCATTGGTTGCAGACTTGCTGACTCTGATGGTTTGGATATTCCTCAGTGGTAGGGCACTTGCATGGCATGCATAGGGTCATGGACCACTCCCTGATACCTAAAAACAAAACAAAAGACTTTGTTCTAGCCCACATGCAGGAAAATGTACAGGTATGGACAACAAGGAAAATTGTGAAAAAGAACACTAAGAATCAATTTTCTTTATCAGATAGTAAGCCCCATAATTAAAAGCTTCCAATTGTTATCATGGTATTATGCCATCATATAAATTAGCATATAATTCTAAACAATGAAATAAAACCTGCAGAAATATATTTGAATGAATTCAGAGATTTGGGGTCCAATAAAGTTAAACTCTGAATGGTAAGCAGTCTTTTCTATTTTATTTTATTGCAGCATTTCTAGCATCTAAATCCATGTGTGGCACATAGTAGTGCTGAAATAGTTATTGAATAAACCAGTAAATGAAGAATTGGGTTATTTATTTAATGCTAGTGGAACAGCTGTATAACTATAAACTTAAGTGGATTCATATATTGTATTTCACAATAGCATTGGTTAAAATAGATTAGAGGTTTAACATACAGCTTTAAAGTTGAATAGAAAACTATTATAGTGTTTTCGTGAGTCTACAAGGGCACTCTAACTATGACCCAACTCTACAGAGCATGTGGCACTACACAGACATTATTGGCTCTCATACATAGTGGCCATATAGTTTTTCCTCTTTCTTATCTCCCTTTCCCCTCCTCCCCGATTTTTTTTTGCTCTTCCTCCATTGCTGTCTCTCTCCTCTGCCCAATCCCTTCCTTTTCTTGTTCTAAACATGGAGCAAGAGCTTAGGAACACTTGGAAAATAACGAGAATGCAAGTTTCTTTTCAATGTGTGTGTGTGTGTGTGTGTGTGTGTGTGTGTGTTTGTGTGTGTGTGTGTGTAGGGTGCATGCATGTATACATATGTGTGCAAGTGCATGCACGTGTGTGTGTTGAGGTCAAAGGATAATGTTGAGGTTATTCTTCAATTGCTCTTCATCTTATCTACTGAAGCAAAGCTCTTTAGCTGAACTCGGAGCTTACTATTTTCAGCTGGTAGAGGAGCTTACTCTGGGGAGCCTCTATCCCTATGTCTAGAGCTCTAAGATTATAGGCTCATCAGTGCAACAAACTGGTGGTTTCTGGATGTCAGAATTCCAGGCCTCAGGCTTGCATGGCAAGTGCTTTTAGTGGCGGATGCATCTCCCAGCCCTTCAGTTCTCTTATATTTTCAAAAATCTTTCCTTGGACTTTGTGTTGCTATGCCCACATTATTAGTAATTTTTGGTGGCCATCCATAACTTTTCCAAGAATCCCAACATTATGCTGAGTGGTATAATTTCATTAGAATTGGTATTTCACAAGGACAAAGATCTCATCTAGCATTTATTGGCACCTCAGTGCCTAAAACTGAGTTTATGGTATAGTTGGAACTCACAATTATAATTCAACTAATTTATGATTGGGGTGGGGTGGTGGTGGAAGGAACATAATAAATCCAGGCGATGTTTACTGAAGAGAAATTGGCATCTTTTCATGAGGGAAGCCAGCTTTTGCTGTGGTTTTCAAGTGTCCAGGAATGGGGAAACATAACAGATGGCAGAAACTGGGAATGTGAGGGGATTAGGTTATCAGTGCCCTTATCCAAGCTTTGCTGCTAGCTGGCTGTTTGGGCCTGTGCTGGGAGATGTAACCTCTTTGTTGTTTATACCCTTTTATGTAAGGTGCTTACTTTCACAAGGAGCAAAATGTATTTGCTGAGTCAGTGTTTCTGATGTGCTTCTTTTTATTGCCAGTTGATGCCTAATGGTTATGCCAATGGTAGAAGGAAGAGCCAGAACCACGGGTGGTGGTTTGTGTCTGTCATATTAACAGTTGGGTGACTGAGACAAGATTGCTGTATTTCAGTTAAATCCAGGCTACATCATGAGTTCCTGGTCAGTCTGAGTCATGGAATGAGAAGCGGTCTGAAGCCAAACTGAACTGAACTTAACCTAACCTAACCTAACCTAACCCAACCTAACCTAACCTAACCAACACAACACAGCACAGTACAACATAACATAGCATAAACGTAACATATATAGCACAAACACAAACATAACATCATAACATAACATAACATAACATAACATAACATAAACCTCAGAGTTATGTGCCACAGAAGATTAGCAACTAACTCGGGAATTTAGAAGAAAGGACAAAAGATAGAGATAACCAGAAAAAAATTCGAACAGGAAGACCCAAGAGCACCAAAAACATGCTGATGCTGGAAAGGGAATGGATGCATACTCTTAGTGCCTTGCTAAATAATGAGTAGCATCAGTTTCCTTTACTTAAGTTATGCTGGTCCTAATGACATGCCTGGCCAAGAGAGGTTCCTGGGATTCTGAGGTGAAATCCAAAGAAGCCAGGCAACTTACAGTTAGGCCTGGTGGAAGCATTCACTCTGGTTAAAAAAAAAAAAAAAAAGAAGCATGGTATCAGAAGTCTGACCATGGAGAACACACCATGAAGAAGCCCAGGAACCATGATGAAATGTGTAGAAAGACAGGTGCCCTGGCTTCTCTGGAATAGTCCACAATCCCCACTCATGGTCCCAGTCTTGTGACTAAATAAGAAAGATCAAACCTTCCAGAAACAATGCAGAAAAGAATCAAAAGGCCTAGCTGGTAGAGACAATTGAGGACCTGGACTTGAGACTTACCAGAACCCTTGCAGCCACCTGCACATTCGAGTCCTTCCAGCCCAGGCTCCATTGTCGCAGCAGAGAGGTGAGCCATTTCTATGATGTCTACCCAAACTCCTAACCTATAAAGTTGTGATCATACAGGAATGGTGATTGTTTTACTGAACTTGGAGAGGGCTCATTATGTGTAATTGAGCACTTGTTCAAGAGAGTCTTGGAGCACTTTCTTGAAGACATTTGTGGAGTGCCTACTGCTGTTTGGTGTTTTGATAATGCCCTATCTTTGAAATTTCCATATTTGAAGGCATTCTTATGTTCAACTGATTTGTAAGGAAACTGATGCTCAGTGAGTTGAAGAAACTTGCCCATGACTGCACTGCTCATCAGAGCTAGGAGTCAAGTTCAGATCCTGCTAGAAGAAAGTGGGGAGCTTGGCAAGTTGCTTGCTTAAAAAGGTTGAGTTTCCAGTTGAGGTGAAAAGGAACGTGCCTTGGATGCCAACTACTGCAGAATTCCCCCGTGACTCTGTGGGGAGCAGACGAATTCTGATTGGGCTGCCGATACCAAACGGGAGTCAACAGCAGATTGCTCGCAGATGCCACTACAGAGAGTTCTCTGGTGAGATTTGTTTTTGGCTGAGCAAGGCGCAGGAAATAAAGTGGAAAATGAGTTTCACAGAGAATGTTTGTAGTGATTATCTCTGCAGAAAAACTTCTACTGAGTTCAAAATCCACTAATCCAAATCTGGTTCTTGGTCTCTATATAGAGAAGCTATGATGAGGGTGTGTCTGGAGGACTTCTCAGTTAGGGACTTGATAAACAGTTGGTGTCTCTCCTCCCTGGTACCATTTCAGATGCCCAAGATGTGAAATTTCCTCTTGGTTGTCAATGGAATCAATGACTATTTCTCAATTTGTAGAGGGAGCCATTAGGGGGTTAGGGAGAAACCTGGTATTAGGGAAATCCCCAGGAATCCACGAGGATGACACCAGCTAAGAGTCCTAGCAATAACGAAGAGGGTGCCTGAACTTATCTTCCCCTATAATCAGATAGGTGACTACCCTAACTGTCATCATTCCATGTAAGTGATAGCCTACATCCAGTAACTGATAGAAACAGATGCAGTGATCCACAACCAAGCACTGAGCTGAGCTCCTAGACTTCAGTTGAAGAGAGGGAGGAGGGATCATAGGAGCAAGTAAGGTCAAGATCATGATGGGGAAAACCACAGAGACAGCTGACCCAAACTGGTGGGAGCTCATGGACTCTGGTCTGTCAGCTGGGGAGCATGCATGGGACCAAACTAGGCCCTCTGAATGTGAGTGACGATTATGTGGCTAGATCTATTTGGGGAACCCCTGGCAGTGGGACCAGGACTCATCCTGGGTGCATGAAATGGCTTTTTGGAACACATTCCCTATGGTGGGATACCTTGCTCAGCCTTGACACAGAGGAGAGGGGCTTGGTCCTGCATTAACTTGGTATGCCAGACTTTGTTGACTCCCCAAGGGAGGCCTTACCCTCTCTTGGAATGAATGAGGGCTGGGATGGGGGAAGGTGGGGGGAGGTGGGAGGAGAGGGAGGGGGAACAGGGCTTGGTATGTAAAATGAAAAAAATTGAAGGTAAAGGTGCACAATATGCCTTGGGAAACAAAGCAGAAAAAGGACCCAAGGTATCCTCCAGGATTCCTGTAACTTAGTAATTCCAGTTAGTCACACGAGCTTCCCACTGGGCTGTGTGTATGAGACCTTGGAAGGCTGAAGCTTGGCCCCGTACATCTTTTTCATTTTCTTCAGTGTTCTATTTGATGTCATCACAGAGAAGTGCACTAGGATTTGTTCAGTGTAGCTGACTAGTGCATTGCCCTTTATTACCTTGGCTCCTGGGTTGCTGACTGTGAATTAAATTTCTGTAAGAATTATTCGCATTTTCTTATTCATATTGAGTGAGCTTCATTAGTTTGGAGTTTTGATTCATGTGGACTTTATAGTATTCTCTTATCATCCTCTAGTTGCCCGTAGGCTCAGTGGTGATGCTTTTGTTTTATGCCTGATGTTGGTGAAGTGTGTCTTTTCCCTGCCTTGTCAACCTTCCTAGAGGTTTTGTTCATCTTATTGATCTTTTAAAAGAACTGCCTGTTTTGTTTCATTGGATGTCTCATTTTTTCCCACTCTCATTTTTACTTAGTTTTGTTTTTATTGTATTATTTTCTTACTTCTGAATATTTTGAGTTTATTTTTCTCTCTTTTTCTTTTCTAGATTAGAGGCTGCACACATCTCTTGTTCTCTAATGTCAGTGCTTGGCATCATATACTTGCCCCCAGCACTGTTTTAAGACACATACCTTTTAGACATTGTGTCCATATCCCCATTCAACTTAACACATTGTTATTTGTTCCCTTGAGACTTCCTTTTGACAAATGAAGAATTCAGAAACTTGTTGCTTAGATTTAAAGAGTTTGGATGGTTGTGATAGCTCATGCATGTGACCCCAACACTTTGGAAGAAGCAAGGTGATGGTTGCAAGTTGGAGGCCAGCATATGGAGATCCAGGCTAACCTGAGCTATGTAGTGAGATCTTGCCTTTAAAAATTTTTTTCTGAGTGTTTGACTTGTTGTTGTTGTTTTTCATTTTATGCTGTTTTGTTGAGGATTCTTCATAATCCTTTTCTACTTGATTTTGGGTTTGATTTTGTGGCTCAAATTGTAGTTGAAGGTGGCTTGTTCCCCAAAGGTTCACATGTCAGAGGTTTAGTCCCCAGTATGACAATGTTAAAAAGTGGTACAGCCTTTAAAATGTGAGGTCTACTGGGAAGTAATTGTCTCCTTTGGTCATTGAGGGCACTACCCTTAGAAGGAATTAATGTACCTCTGTTGGGACTTTGACTTATTCTTGTGTAAGCAAGTTGTTACAAGAGAATGGTTTGACCCCTCAGTCACTCTCTGGCTTCCTGTCCTACCATATGACTAATCCTGCCATGATGTCATGCACCATGATGTGACACAGCAAAGACACCCCTACAGTCTTAGGTTGTCCGGACTTTGTACTTCCACGTTCATTAGATATAGAAAGCACCAGCCTCAAGCATGTTTTTACAGTAATGGAATGTAGACTAATACACTCTAGGTATGTCATGTTTCTTGGCACACATTCTGTAAGTATATGAGAAGACCATGTATTCTATTCCTATTTGTTAGAATGCTTTATAAATATTGTATCTGTGGGTTGATCACATAATGACTTTTTCAATATTGTTGGCAGATTTTTTTTAGGTTTTTATAAATTGTTATAAGGATGTTACTATCTCTAATTATAATCTTAGATTTGTCAAAAATGTCCTTTCATTTTTATTAGGCTTCATCTTCTATATTTTTGAACTTTTTTGTGGTACATACACATTTTGGGTTGCTGTGTCTTTATCTCATAAATGCCCCTTTTTTGTCTCTGGGAATTTTCTTTAACCTGGTCTATATCATGTAATATTAATATAGACATTTAAAATATTTTAAATGATGTACTTGTTTCTGTTATTTCATTTTCAACCTATGAGTGTCATTATATTCATAGTGATTTCTTGCAAACACCATGTAGTGGAGTCATATACCTCCCTCCTCTCCCTCTCTCTGTCTGTCTGTCATATCCAGGAGACAGCGGTTCACAGCATTCCTCTCTGTCCTCTGGCTCAAATACTTTTTTCTGCCTCTTCTTCCATGATGCTTCCTGAGCTTTAGTGGGCTGTGTGTGTGTGTGTGTAATAAAGACCTATTTAGGATTCCACACTCACAGTCATGTATTCTTAGTACATTGCCCAGTTATGAGTCTCAGCACTGACTACTGCCCACTGTCAAAAGAAACTTCTCTGACTGTTAATACTTAGAAGGCATTTTGACAAGCATGCTATTTCACCAAATAAAAAATAGTAAGTTCTACCTTAGAGCCTATAGTCTCCCTACTCATGGAGTTTGACCAGGTTTACAATACCACTCAAAAAATCTCTCCTGTGAATCAGGCCACAAATCCAACTGGTAAGTAGTTGGTTACCCTATAACAGTCAATCTGCATTTCACCAATGGACATGATTTGTCTATAGTGCTTTGAGTCTCTCTATTTCCTAATCTACTAGTAAAGACACTTAACCTCTCTTTATTCTGACCTTCCTCATTTGTAATTGTGTTAGTCTTTCTTCCACATATGCTATGGAGTGTTCTGGCTTTAGATGAATTAAACGAAATTTAGAAAAGTAGAGAACAGAAAGGAAGTTCACTGACATTACTAATTGTTTTATCTTTTTTGCGTGCTGCTTCCTTTTTTCTGATCTACCCAATCCCTTCTCTTCTTTTGTCATTACCTCTCAGCTTAGAAACGTTTCTTCAGTCATTTTCATTTTTCAGTTCCAGAAATTCTGCTTAGTTCCCCTTCCATGCTTGTTTGCCTTTGTGACTTCCAACTTGTGTCTGAAGCTTTCATTTCATTTTTGTCCCCAAATGTGCTCTTACTTAATAATCAAACTCTGTTATGGTTGATTTACTCTTCTATGAGGTAACCTTAATATTATTATCCCCTTGGTAAAGCATCTATTGATTAGATGTCTTTACCTTGTGTGAGCCCTTCTCCTTGTTTTTCATATGGTAAATCATTTTGAAATGAAAACTGAGACATTTCAGATATTTTAGATATTATCACGTGGTCTTATAAGGATGTTGTCTGTACCTTTTCAGGCATCTTGCAAAACTAGTCTGGTGGAGGACTTAGGGACCAATCTCGTTGAAACCCGGTGGAGTTGAACTACAGCTCCACTTATCTCCACTGACACTAGTGGGGAAGGGGGAGCTCTCCTTTTAAACTTGGGTTCTGTTTATTTATTTACTGACTTTGTGTGAAGGTCAGAGAGCAGTTTGTAGGAGTCACTTTCATTTGTGGATCTTATGGATCAAACTAAGGTTCTCAGACAAGGCAGCATGAGCAAGCCTCTTCACTTGCTGAACCATTTTGCTGTCCCTGATGAGGAAAGCTCTTTGTTACTGAGAGGGTGGATGGTAGAATTCTGGGTCCAAGCTGGCCTCAAACTCATGATCCTCCTGCCTCTGCCTCTTTCAGCATCATAGTTGGGAAACCCACAGAGACAGATGACCTGAACTGGCTGGAGCATATGGACACTACACCAATAGTTGGGGAGCCTGCATGGGACCAAACAAGGACCTCTGCATGTGGGCCACAGTGATGTTGCCTGTTCTGTTTGTAGGGCCCCTGGCATTGGGACCAGGATCTATCCCTGGTGCATGAGCTGGCTTTTTGAAGCCCATTCCATGTGGTGGAGTGCCTTGCTCAGCCTTGATGGGGGACTGGTCTGGTCTTGCCTAAACCGAAGTGTCAGGCATTGTTGACTCCCCATGGGAGGCCTTACCCTTTCTGAGGAGTGCATGGGGGTGGGTTGTGGGAGGTGTGTGGGGAGCAGGAGGAGGGGAGGGAGGGGGAACTGTGGTTGGTATGTAAAATGAATAAAAAAAAAATTAATTAAAAATAAAGAATTCTGGGTCCAGCTTTATTTCTGTTCCTATTTGGCCTCCTCTGACTCTGTGAGTAGAGAGACTACTCATGAGCAGTGTTCTTCACAGGGCCTTCCCTATACTACCACAGTAGGGCTATTGTCTTCTTATTACCTGGTAGTAGTGAAAGTCCAGCTTCCTCATGTGATCCTCACTGACAATCAGAAGAGGCTCTTTATTGCCGAACAGTGGTGAAAGCTGGCTCCCCACTGAGCCATTCTGTCCACAGTTCACCAAAGGCTTTAGGGAGGCTCATTGTAGCCTGGCAAGTATGGATTTTGTTCTTTACTTAAGCTTTGTTGGTAGGATAAATTATTTGGATCCTTTCACTATAAAGAATAGATTTTTTTTGTATTTTTGTATTTTTGTTTTGTTTTTCTGTATTTGTTCACCTTTCTGTGTATTGTTTCATCTAGTATCATCTGAAAATTATGTAAGAAAGAAAAATAAAAGCTATCAACTACCAAACAAACAAAATAAGAAACACATCATGGTGGTGTTCTTACAGCCCGAATTTCATATCTTGTCTGTTTTTTCCGCCATCTTTCAGAATCATCCTCTCTTCCTTTTCTTCCTCCTCCTTCCCCTTCTTCTCCTCCCCTGACTCCCTGTCATATCCAGGGATTTTGGTTGCATTCAGGAATCCAGGAAGGACTAGAATAAAGTCCATCTACTCCATCTTCCCGGAAGAAGAATTTTTGCTCTTTGTTGGCTATTTGAAATGGCTCCCTCTTAAAACTTCAATCTGAAATTTCAGACTTCTGTGTTGAGTGAGCTGAACAAGGTGACACTCTGATTTGTGATTCACACTTCCATTCCGTCACCACTTCACAGCCATGTGGGGAGTATAGGTGTGTGTGTGTGAATTCAAGGTGGGAGATGGAACTGTCTCCTAAAATGAGGCAAGCATTCCCTGTTTCCTCCTCATCCCACTTCAGCCTCTCTGGGTGGGGAGAAAAGCAGAGATTTCATTTCGCCCACTGACCATATATTAGCAGTGGGGAAACAATTCTAGTTATTTTCTGTCTTGATACTGTTGATTTTCTTTTGTCGTGAACCTGAGATGTCAACCTCTGAGGAATATGTGATGTGTATTAGGTAGGTGACACTCAGCCTCAGCTGCTAAATCAGAAGAGTCAGAGTCTACTATTTTAAAAAAAAAAATGCTTCTCTGTTGGCAATAGGGTTTCTATAGTTAGCAAATAAAAATACACAGAAACCAAGCAATGGGGAATTCCAGTTAAATCACATTTTTTTTAAAGCATAAGTCTATCCCATGCAATATTTTGAACACAATTTAACTATTTCTGTTGATCTCTAATAAAAGGCAAGTTGCTATTTTATTTTCCTCTGTTTACCTCTCTCTCTTTTTTCTTTATAGCATGGAAGGGAAGTTGGAATGTATCAGGCTGTTATAGGGCAGATACATACATCTCCTAGTAAGCCCTGTGAGAGTCTAGGCCTAATTGTTTACAGTACTCTTTAGAATGTGGGGTAATTAGGGCTTTCTTGTTCTCTACTCTGCGTCTTAGTTCTTAGGAAACAAGAAAACTCAGATTCAGCATGCCATTACAGAAAGCAGGATTAGATACCCTGTAATCAAATGCTAAACTAAATGCAATCGTCTTCCAAAATATATAATTCAGGTAATGAGTGTTGTGGACACTGGGAAGCAGAAACATCAGGGAGGATTGTGTATGGCTGGCTCCTGGTGCTGTTTTCTGTGTTTGTGTTTACTCATTAAAAGATGAAATGATTGAACTAGGAGACATCTGGGTGATACACGATATTAACTGCATTATTTCCTGCTGCTTTGGCGTTCTGGTTAAGGACCTACAGCTGTGGGTAATAATGAAAAATAGCTAACATTTATAATTATGGATGAGAAACCACTGTTGGAGCTTTTCATATGTTTATTTACTCACTTATTCTATACAATACTCCCTGAGGTAGAGGCTATTATTGCCATGTCCATTTTATTTATCAACAAAGAAACCAAGAGGCAGAAAGGTAAAGAAAATTGGTCATGATAACCATGGATGACAGATACCTTCACACACAGTAAGCTTTATCATGCAGTGCAACCCAGCCTGGCAGAAAAAAAAAAAAAAAAAGGAGAACCTTTGAAGGACGGCTTTGAAGGCAATTCTGAGAAATGAAAGGCTTGTCAATTGCTTCCTCTCTCAGAGAGAGGAGGGAGGCATAATGACACACAAGCCAGATATAAGGGACTAGAAGAGAGGTTGAGTTGATGCATGGTAAACATGGGGGCTTCTTCTGTGATGTGAGACAAGGATGCTTAGAACCCTACCAAGTCCTCCAACAAAAAAAGAGACAGCATTGGAGAGTTTGCCTTAATGAGGCATTTAACAGTAAGAGAGAGGGATGCAAATAAAGAAGCCTATTAAACTCCATTTTGCATCTTTCCTCTGATCTTCCATTATTGCTGAATGCTGGAACATCCCATGGGAATACAGTGGAGAGGGACAGAGAAGAGGCAACTCACATGTCCATCCCTGTTGCAACTCTGGTTCTTCCACCGCAGAGCAGTCACAAAAGGATGCTGATATTAAGGGTTGATTCAGTGGGACTGGATTTCCTGACACTTGAAAACGGAGCTGTTGTTATGGCAATGATAAAGTAATATGGATAAGAAACAAAATGAACCTCATTATTCTACCTTATCAAATGTGTATCATTTGGTGAGCGAGGTCAGGTCACCCAGTATATCTGGATCTCAATTTCTTCATTTCTTCCAACGATTACATTTTATGATTTCTACATTTCCTACACAATTTGAACCTAATAAGAGTGAAGCCCATTCAGTGTCGAACCCAGACCTCTGCCTTCAGAGGCTTATCACCTCCTAGGGACAATTTTTCCTTTAAGATTTAAACATAAGTTTCTAAGTCCATGTGGCTTTTCCCTTCCCCAGATTTCTGAGAGCCGTGGAGTTGGTGTGTAGAAGGGATTGCGACGACTGCCCTATCCTGTCACTTGCTACTTGCCTGGGATGTGTGGGAGCCACTTCCAGATCATGCTCCTTAGGTCTCCACTACTGCTGTACTCCATGTCTCTCTGCCCCTTTGCTTCTCCCAAATCCCTCTCACTTTCTTCCATGTCTTAATTCTCCAGAATCTAGAGTCTTTTTCTCCACAATTCCTCATTTAAAACATACGTTTTACTCTTCCTAGTCCATCAAGTCTCCTCCTTGCCCTCCCCCTCAGACAGGCTCAGCACAGAGGCTGCATTTTTGTCTACCAGCAGGACACATCAAAGTGTTATAAGAAACAATGGCACTTTCTACTATGAAGAATTTCACCATTCCATTAGAAGGGAGAAGCATATATTTATTCCATTTTCTCTTTTCTAGCATAGTGGGTGAGGCTGAGAAGGGTGATGATGATGGTGGTGGTGGTGGTGGTGGTGGCCATGATATTCCTGTTGCTGTGAAATCTGCAGAGTGAAGCGTTCAACATGGCCAACATTCCATAAGTCGACTCCAGCAGAAGACATTTTATTTATAAACAGGCACAGATGGCATCGTTTTTCTCAAGAATTGGGTTCTTTTGAACATGTTTGATCATGAGAAAGATGGCTATATACTTTTCATTAATCTAGATCCACTTTTTTTTTTTTGAGACAGGGTTTCTCTGTGTAGCTTTGCGCCTGTCCTGGAACTCACTTGGTAGCCCAGGCTGGCCTCGAACTCACAGAGATCCCCCTGGCTCTGCCTCCCAAGTGCTGGGATTAAAGGCTTGTGCCACCACCACCTGGCTAGATCCACTCTTTAAAGCATTAATATTTTTTAAAAGCTTTTATGTATTAGTGGTGTGTGTAAGTTATGTTGGTGTGTATGTCTATCATGTTTGTATGTGGCTATGTGTGTATCACAGCACATGTGTAGAGGACAGAGGACAGCTCTGTGGAGTTGGCTCCCTCTTTCCATACCTGTACCTTCTTAATAAGATGAGCGCAGTGGACCCTAACACCCATGCTCAGGTGACAGTGCCTGGTGCCAAGAACAAGGAGCAGAAATCCTGGGTGTGTATCGAGAGATGATTGCACATACTTAATAAGCCTGCCCTTTTGCTGTTCTGTTACCAGATTTTCTCCCTTTACCCCAGGACAGCATTAGTGGGTTTGATCATGTGGTCTGTAAATGATAGGTCCAACTTGGGAGTTCCTGTTTTCAAAATGCAAAAAAGGAAATCATCCTTATATATGATGTGATGATAAATAGTAGGTTTGAAGATTTAAGGCATATTTCTGTGGGACAGTATGTCATTTGCAAAAGTGTCCACGGAGGAGAGGACATTTGCTAAGGCCTTGGAGAAGGAGGATGTAATATATTAAGTATCTTAGATAGGGACAGTTGTTACAGGAATTTTGGGAAACCCATTTGCTACAGAGTATTTGTAAAACATTCTTCTATTGTCTCTTTGTGTACCATGGGACAGAATTAAAATGCTTTTATAAGTTTAACAAATACACTGGACAGAGTGGTGTATTGCGTCCTAAGTGCCAACCTGGTGCCAAGTGAATTACATACATTTTCTTAATATGCACAGTTATTAATGGCATTTTAAAGGTAAGAAAACTTAAAGAAATGGCAGCTATGTGGTTTGTAGAAGTAAAACATCCATTAACAATTGCAATAGCAAATAGTTATTGAGCATGTAATATGTTCCAGGCACTTTACATCTTTATTACCTCAGCACTCATCACCAGGATTACAGAAGGGAGGCCCCATTATTGTTGGAGTGTGAGGGGATAATGAGCAATAGAAAGCAGCAAGGCAGTTGGAAGTAAAAGGATCAGCTAAGATACCAGGGAAAATTGAAGAGGTGCGCAGGGTTTAAGTGCGTGGAGGTGCTATGGTTCTTAGTATTCTAACACACAAGCCAGACCCTGGAAAAGTGTACTCAATGGATATTCAGGTCTGCAGAGCTGACACATATAGGATGATGCCTTTTCATTCATCCAGGTATGGTAAAAAGCAACAATGGATGAATATTTTTATGTTGTTATTTACCACCCAGGTAGCTCACTCTAGTTCCATTGGGAAAAAAGGATGGGGCAAGGGGACTGGGAAGTTTAGGTGCTATCTTCCTTACTGGCCACAAAAGGCATCCCCAGAACTCTCAATGGAGGGGAGGAGGAGTAAAGGAACCTACCAAGGCCACATAACTGTTCTGTGGCAGACCCAATGAGGTTGACCCTAGAGTTAATGCCCTAACCACACCAGGCTGCAGTGTTCACAACCCAGGTCTATCTGATTGGGGTTCTTCCTCCACTGTGAAGAGCTAAGATGACCAAATGAAAGTATGTTGACTGCTGAGCCTTTCAGAGGCTCCTAGAGCAACTCTGACCAGGGAACAAGAAACAACTGAACTGCACTGCTTAACTGTGTGTTACTCTGTTTGTGCTGGATTCAAGTACAGCTGCTGGCTATCATATAAAAAGTTCACTTCAGACATCACTGCTCGTGTCTTCACTGACTCTCTCCATCTTCCTACTTTGGAGCATTTCCAAACTTCATGTGTTGCTCACAGTCCACCTGAGTCCTACTGAGGGACCATATCCAGATAACAGAAAGCCAAGTTATAGTTCAAGTTTAATGTAGCAGCTGTCTCCATGTCTCAACACTGTAACAGCGATGACAGTGTAGTAAGGTAGTAACTAGATAGATACTTTTCGGGTACCTTAGAAACAGTAGCTCTATGGTCCTATGGGTAGGCGCAATGGTGCCATGGCCCTAAGGGAGTAATCTTTCTCTGAAGTGGGATTTTTTAATATGCTAGTTAATGTGTTTCTCTTCCTCAGTCTGTTACATGCAGAAACATTCTCCTTCCTATCAGACCTTGTTTATCTGTGACCTAAGGGAAGGAAAGGGTGGTTCTGGGTGAAGAAAGACACTGTAGTAACTGATGTGTCTCTGTATGAGAGTCTGAATGATTCTTCAGAAGTTATGGAGGATATTATGGGGAAAGGCCAGAAAACACAAGGGCCCTCTGGGAAACATCAGTTCTTTCTACCTGTTTCTCCTCCTCTGTATAGGCCAAGCAAGAAGAATGATGTCAGAGATAACCCTGCTTGCTGGTGATATTGCAGAGATGACTTTTCCCAAGTATGTTTGGGGGAGGTGACAATATACCAATGAACAGGGGGCTCTATGGTGTGTGGTGTATGTAGGCAAAGGGGCTTTAACGGATCATCCATTGGTAGGTGTGGATCAGGTGGTAGAGATAGGAACTACAACTGTCCATTTGACCTTGGAGCTCTAGGAAAGCTCAACAGGTGTCCAAACCTAAAAGGTTTGAGTGCTGGGAATATGAGACAAGGTCAGTTTAGCAACAGACCAGTGTGGACAGATAATCATAGAAGGGACTTCCCACCATCACACAGGACATGGGATAACTATTTCAATCTTTATCTCTATGTGTCATGTAAAGCTCTCAGGATCCACTGTGTGTGTGTGTGTGTGTGTGTGTGTGTGTGTGTTTAAAATGAGAAGTGAAAGATCTGAACTGTGAAACAGTAGAAGAGAACACAGCAGAAAAGTGTCACAGAAAGACCCCATAGTACAGAAAACAACTCAAAACCAGACAAATGAAGTTCTATGAAGCAAAGATGCCTTGGCGCAGAAGAGGAAGCCATCAGTGGATCAGTGGTGAAGAGACAACCTTTACCAAATAAGGGGCAAAGTACCAAGTGTTGGCAAAAGAATACTGATCTAGAGTATATAAAGAACTTAAAAACACCAACAGCAAAATTTCCAGTTGATACACACAGGAAGTATAGCTCTCACTCCTCACCAAGGAAGCTCCTTTTGCAGCAGACAGAGACCATTACAGAAATCTAAAACTGGTCAAAAGGCAGGGAACAACTGAATGTGGGAGCCCAGCCCCAGTTGGTATATCCACAACACAACCTTACACCTAAGGTTCAGGGAACATTATGAAGGGGAGGGGCAGAAAAATTCTAGAGCCAGTGGGCCTGGGAAGTTTTCTGTGGGGTAGTGTCTTCTAAATATGACAGGTAAGCTATACCCATGAAATCTCAATAGTGTGGTTGCCTAAATAAGAACTGAACAGTTCCAACACTAGTTAATAATATTTCAATGTGAATGGGAAAAATGTCACAGGGCCCCACTGCTAGATGAAGAGCTACAAGGAATTAATGGTTGCTAAGAGCATGATTCAGTCTTCTCCAAGGATGAGCTCCTGATGGGCTATATGGTCACTTCTAAACGTGTGTGTGTGTGTGTGTGTGTGTGTGTGTGTGTCTATGTTTACATTCCAAGCATCCATGAGAAATGATCATATGCCAAAGAGATATGCTCATGCTCATGTTTGTTGTTGTAGTGTTTCAATAGCTAAGATATGTAGTAAACCCATCAAGGGATGAGTGGACAAGTAAAACATAGAATGTTATTAAACTATATAAAACATTGTCTATTATTTGTGGCAAAACATAAACTGGGTGACATTACGCTAAATGAAATAAAGGCAAATTCTACATGTCCTTGTTCATATGTGGTAATAAAAAGGTCAACCAGGGAAGCTCACTGCTCATGCTGGCCTGGGAATTAGGTAGGTGGTCTTCACTCTCCTTCCTATCTCCATTTGCAATTCTCTAGTTCCATCCCCAGCCCTGTGACAGACCATCTGAAGGAGCCTGTCTTTCTTCTCTGCTTCCATTCCCTGGGGACTCCACAAATCCTCCCAGGACACAGTCTTCCTTCCTTACCCCATCCCTTTGTGTCAGCTGCCAACACCAGATGCCCTCTCTACCATGCCAGCCTGGGAATCAGGTGGGAGATCTCCTCTCTCCTTCCTGTCTAAACTTCAATTCCCTAATCTTACCCCCAGCCCTATAGCAGTCTATCTGCAGGGGCCTGTCTTCACTCTCGGCCTCCATTCCCTGAGGACTCCACAAGTCCTATTGTGACACAACTTTCCTCCCTCCTTAGGACCATCTCAGCGACTTCCTTCCAGCCCATCCTCATTCCTTCCTGTAAACTCCTAGAAACACATTCTACCAAGAAACCTCCATGGCCACCCCTGGCAGGGACTCAGAAGCCCTCCCTACCAGGCAACCCACAGCCATCACACTCTCTTAAGATCCAGAGAGGGTAACAGGGACCAAGGAATGGAACGCCCACCCAACAAAGACAAGATGAGATATAAAAACCTAGATAAATACCATCACCCCAAACCCAGATGCCTAGACACCAGTACAAAAACATAATAATATTCAAGACAATTTTTTTCTACCAGAACTCAGCAAACCTACTAGAGCAGGTTCTGAGAAATGCAATATCACTTAAGCATAAGTCAAAGACTTCAAAATAGCTATTCTGAATGTGTTCAATACCTTAAGACAATATGAATAAATCTATTAATGAAATCCATAAAACAGACGCAAACAGTGGAAGGAAATGAAGAAAATATTTCAAGACATGACAGTAGAAAGAGAATCACTAAAGAAAACCCAAACTGAGGTGAAACTGCAAATTAAAAAATTTAGGAAGTCAAACAAAACCTCCAAGGCAAGCCTCACCAACAGAATACAAGAAATGCAAGAGAGAATCTCAGTCATTGAAGACATTATAGAAGAAATGGATACCTCAGCCAAATAAAATGTTAAATCTAAAACAATTCAGGCACAAAACATCCAGGAGATCTGGGAAAATATGAAAAGACAAATATATGAATAAAAGGAAGAGAAGGAGAAAAACTCCTGGATAAAGGCCCAGAAAATATTTTCAATAAAAATCATAGAAGAAAATTTCCCTAACCTAGAGCAGGAGATGCCTATCAAGGTATAAAAAGCATTCAGTACACCAAATAGACTGGACCAGAAAAGAAAGTCCCTTCAGTGCCTATAAATGTACAGATCAAAGAAAGAATTCTGAAAGCTACAAGGGAGAACAGACCAAGTAGTACATGAAGGCTGACCCACTGGAATAATACCTGACTTCTCAATGGGCACTCTAAAAGTCAGAAGGGCCTAATCAGATGTTCTAGAAACTTAATAGACCACAGATGCCAGCCCAGACTAAATATCTAGCAAAACTTCTAATCACAATAGATGGAAAAAGAAAAATATTCCATGATAAAACCAAATTTAGGCAATATCTATCTAAAAATCCAGCAGAAGATGCTAGAAGTAAAATGTTCAACTTGAGGAGGTTAACTATACCCAAGAAAACACAGGGACTATCAAGTCAGCAAATCAAAAGAATAGCAAAAAACCCACACCACCACAACAAAATAATGGGAATCAGCAAACACTGCTCATTGATAACTCTCAACATCAGTGATCTCAATTCCTTAGCAAAAAGACAAGGTCTAATAGGTTGGAATTGAAAACAAGATCCAGCCTTCTACTTCATCTAAGAGACACACCTTAACATCAAGGATAGACATCACCTCAGGGTAAAAGGATGGAAAAAAGATATTCTAAGAAAATGGATCCAAGAAGTAAGCCAGTGTAGCCATTTTAATATCTAATAAAATTGACTTCAAACAAAACTAATCAGAAGAGTTAGAAAAGGATGCTACACACTCATTAAAGGAAAAACTCACCAAGATAATATTGCAATTCTTAACATCTGTGCACAAAACATAAGGGCACCCAAGTTCAAAAGAAACACTACCACATTTTAAATCATATATTGGTCCTCATACATTTTTAGTGAGTGACTTCAATACCTTGCTATGACCAATAGACAAGTAGTCCACATAAAAACTAAGCAGAATTGCTGGACCTAACTGATGTAAAAAACCAAATGGACCTAACAGGTATTTACAAAACATTTCACCCAAACCAAAAGAATATCCTTTCTTCTCAGCACCTTAAGGGACTTTCTTCAAAACTGACCACATACTCAGACACAGAGTAAGTCTCAACAGATACAAGACAATTGAAATAACACCCTACATCCTATCTGACCATTACAAATTGAAAGTGGATATTAATAGAAATAATAAAAAATTTACAAAGTCATGGGAACTGAACAACTCACTACTGAATGAAAAATGGGTCAAGGCAGAAATTAAGAAAGAAAACCTTTTTAGAACTGAATGAAAACCCAACGTGCCATAACTTATGAAACACAATGAAGGCAGCCTAAGAGGCAATTTCATAGCACTAAGCACTTACATTAAAAAACAAACAAAACAAACCTGGAGAGATCTCATATTAACAACTTAAAAGAATAGTTGAAATGTCTAGAACAAAAAAGAGAAAAGAACACCCAAAAGGAACAGAACCAAGAAATAACCAAACTCAGGGCTAAATACAAAGAATATAAACAACCAAACAAAAACAATGCAAAGAATCAATAAAAAATTATTTTTTGAGAAAATCAGTAAGATTGACAAACCCTTAGCCAAATTAACTAAAAGGCTGAGAGAGAAGATAGAATTTACACAATTAGAAATCAGAAGAGGGACATAACAATAGATACTGAGAAAATCCAGAGAATTGTAAGAACATATTTACAAAAAGCAAAACCCTGTACTCCACCACATTGGAAAATTCTCACATAAATGTATAATTTTCTTGATATATACCTCCTACCAAAGTTAAATCAAGATCAGATAAGCAATTTAAACAAACCTATAATCTCTAGTGAAATAGAAGCAGTAATTAAGTCTCCCAACCCCCCCCCCCCAAAAAAAAATCCCAGGCCAAATGGTTTTAGTGCAGAATTCTACCAGACTTTCAATGAAGAATTAATACCAATACTCCACAAATTATTCCACAACAGAAAGAACTTTGTCCAATTATTTTCATGAGGCCACAGTTACCCTGATATCTAAACTACATAAATAATCAACAAAGAAAGAGAATTAACAAAACAATTCCCATTATGGTCATAGATGCAAAATTTCTCAATAAAATACTTGCAAATCAGATTCAAGAACACATCAGAAAAATCATCCACCATGATCAAGAAGACTTCATACCAGAGATTCAGGGATGCTTCAACATATGTAAATAAATAAGTGTAATTCACCATATAAAAAGACTGAATGACATGATCATCTCATTAGATAAAGAAAAGACTTTGACAAAATCCAACACCCTTTTATGATAAAAGCCCTAGACAGATTAGGGATACAAGGGCATACCTCAATATAATAAAGGCAGTTTACGAAAAGCCTCTAACCAACATTTAACTAAATGGAGAGATACTAAAAGAAATTACACTAAAATCAGGAACAAGATGAGTTTGTCCACTCTCTCTATACCGATTCAATATAGTTCTTGAAGTCTTAGCTAAAGCAATAAGACAACTGAAGGAAACCAAGGGAAATGATTAGGAAGGGAAAATGTCAAAATATCCTTATTTGCAAATAATAAGATTCTATACATAAATGACCCTCAAATCTTCACCAGAAATCTCTTACAGCTGATAAACTTCCAGCAGAGTAGCAGAGCACAAAATTTTAACACATAAAAATCAGTAGTCTTCCTATACACAAATGATGAACAGACTGAGAAAGAAATCAGGGAAATAATACCTTTCACAATAGCCTCAAAAATGTCTTGAGGTAACTCTAATTAAGTTAGTGGAAGACTTGTATAATAAAAACTTTAGGACTTGGAAGAATGAAATTAAATATGATATTAGAAGATGGAAAGGTCAAGGATCAGTAGAATACAGTGAAAATGGCCATCCTACCAAAAGCAGATTCAATGCAATCCCCATCAAAATCACACAGAATCTGAAAGTAAAATTTTCGGTTTCATATGGAAACACAGAAAAACCAGGATACCTAAAACAATACTGAATAATAGAAGAATTGCTGGAGGTATCACCATCTCTGACCTCAAGTTGTACTGCAGAGCTATAATAATAAGAACATCATTGTTTGGGTCCCCAAACAGACATGCTGATTAGTATAATTGAATTATAGATGCTAACATAAGTCCACACACCTGTGGACACTTGAGTTTGATAAAGAAGCCAGAAATACACACTGGAAAACAGACAGTACCTTCAACAAAAGGTCTTGGTCAAACTGGATGCTATATGTAGAAGAATGTAAACCAGACCCATACTTACCACTCTGCCCAAAGCTCAACTCCAAATGTATCAAAGACCTCAACACAAGGTGAGATAAACTGAATGTGATAGAAGAGAAAGTGGATAATTTTCTCCAATTCATTGGCACGTGAAAAGACTTTCTGAACAGAACACTGATAGCACTAAGAACAATAATTAATAACTGGGACCTCATGAAACTGAAAACTTTTGTATCGCAAAGGAAACCATCAGTTGAACAAAATGACAGCCTCCAAAATGGGGAAAAGATTTTACCAATTACACATCCAATAAAGTGCTAATATCTAAATATATATAAAGAATTAAAAAAAACTTAATCATTGAGAAAATTTTTAAATGGGGTACAGATCTAAACAGAGAATTCTCAAAAGAGGAAACAAATGACCGAGAAACACTTAAAGAACTGTTCAACATCTTTAGTCATCAGGGAAATGCAAATCAAAACTCCTTTGAGATTTGATCTTCCACCTGTCAGAGTGGCCAAAGATCAATAAAACAAAGGGTACCACATGCTGGCAAGGATGTGGAATAGGAGGACACTCATCCATTGTTGGTGGGAGTGAAAACTTGTACAGCCACTATGAAAATAAGTGTGGCAGCTCCTCAAGAAGCTGGGAGTTGATCTACCTCAAGATTCAGCTATACCATTCTTGGGCATATACCTAAAGCACGCCACATTCTTCTACAGAGACACTTGCTCAACCATGTTCATTATTGCTCTATCCATAAGAGCCAGACATTGAAATCAGCTTAGAAAACTGTCAACAGAAAAAATGGCTAAAGAAAATCCAGTTCATTTACACCGTAGACTATTACTCAGCTATTAAAAATGGAATTTGCAGGTAAATGGATGGAGCTAGAAAAAAAAATCATCCTGAGTGAAGTAGCTCAGACCTCAAAAAAGAAATATGGTATGTATTCACTTATATGTGAATGTTAACTATTAAGTCTTCAACAAGCAAGGTACAATTTAAATACCCATAGATGTTAGGTTTAGAGTGCTGGTGCTCTGTTGTTTTGAAGAGACACCACAACCCATGCAACTCGTATGAAGGAAAGCAATGACTTGGGGGCTTATTTGCAGTTTCAGAGACTTAGTCCATTATCATCATGATAAAAAGCAGACAGACATGGTGCTGGAGAAGTATCTGAGAGCTTTACTTCCTTATCCTCAGGCAGGAGGCAGAGAGAGAGAGAGAGAGAAAGAGAGAGAGAGAGAGACAGAGAGAGACAGAGAGAGACAGAGAGAGACAGAGAGAAACAGAGACAGAGAGAGACAGAGATAGACAGACTGGGCCTGCTCTGGGCTTTTGAAACTACAAGTCCCACCCCATGTGACACACCTACTTCAACAAGGCCATGCCTCCTAATTGTTCCCTGAAAGCTCATCAAATGGGGACTAAACATGCAAACATATGAGCCTAAGGTGGCCAATCTCATTTAAACCACCACAGTAAGGGACTAAGTGGCAAGAATGGATCTCCCTAGGAAGAGGAAATAGAACAGATAGCTATGGTTGGACAGAAAGGGGGAGTGAAGGGAGAGACTATGAGGAGGGACAGCTAAAGCTAAGGGCCATTTGAGGGGTCATATGGAAACCTAATAAAGCAGAAGATTCTTAAAACACATACATACATGAAAGAAATCTAAATGGAATCATGAAAGAACAGGGGGAGGAAAAGCCCCAACTTGATATCTCGCAACTTGAAACCTCCAGAATGGGTTTTGTCGAACTGGGTTGTTGGCCTAAGGAACCCCGTGAACATCCTCAAATAACCCAGGCTATTTCCAAGGCTATTGGATATTCTCCACAAACTGGTGGTAAGGTCCTGTGGTTGAAGGCAACACCTATATAACTCACTGGACATGGAGAAGCCCAGCGGGTGCTACCTAGAGCCTTCGCTCTACTGACTACTTACTGTTCATGGTACTGGAAGATACTCTGCATGCTACCTAAGGAGAAAGGTAAACACCAAGTTAGCTATAAACCCTTGCATCTACAACGGTGATCAGCCTGCAAGATATGCTGGTGCAATAGTGCCACAAAGCTTATAGAAGAAATCAATCAAACCTACACCATGAGATGGAACCAATACCTCACACTGCTTGGTGACCAAGAACCTGAGACTAGATTGCCCAAGGACATAGGGGAAAACCAAACACTACTGTTCTGCTAAAGGAATGTAGCCATTAAATGACTCCTAATGACATTCTACTACATTCATAGATCAGTGTCTTGCTCAGCCATCATTAGAGGAGCTTCCTCCTGCAGCAGATAGGAACAAATACAGAGACCTACAATTTGACAATGTGCAGAGTGAGAGACCTTGAAACACTTGCTTTTAATGGGATGTCTCCATCAAATTTCCCCACTTCAGGGCTCAGGGAAACTGTGGAAGAGGAGGTGGAAAGATTGTAAGACTCAGGTGTGGGGATAGAGGACACCAAGAAAACAAGGCCTTCTGAACACAGCAGGACCGACGCAGTCTGAACTCACAGAGCCTGGCAACACACACAGGGCCTGCATAGGTTTAAGCCAAATGGAGTCCCAGCACTGAGAGAAAAAGTGGACTCAAGTCTTTATCCCTAACCCAGAAATTATCTCTAATTGATAGCCACAAACAGTGGAAAAATTAGTTTTCCCCAAGGAAGTGTCACTGGGTAGAAAAAACACTCTTAAGGACAGCCCTTATGCCCGGTATTAGGGAGCCAATACAAAGCAAATTCCATGTGATTTTTGGAGGTTCCGTGTCTCATAATGCTTTGTTGGGCTTTAAAAACAAAAAACAAAAACAAAAAACAAACAAACAAACAAACAAACAAACCCTCACAGGGCTTTTATGTATGTATTAGGTTTCCTGCTTGTGTTTTTGTGAATTTCTGTTTGTGTGCATGTGTGATTCTCTGTCTATATGTGTTTCTTGCTCTCTTTCTTTGGCTCTTTTTCTTCTGTTTTGCCATATTCCAGTTTGTTTTTATTTATTTATTATTATTTTTAGTTGCCTGTTTTTTTTTCTAATAGAGAGAGAAAGACAGATAGGGTATGGATCTGGGTAGGCAGGTGATGGGGAGGAACTGGGAAGAGTTGGCTGATGGGAAACTGTAATCAGAATATTGTATGAAAAAAGTCTATTTTCAATTTTTTATAAAAAAGGAAAAGAAGAAAAGAAAAAAATCAACCAGGGTGTGTAATAGTGGTTAATAGAGACTAAGGTCAGTGGGCAAGAGAGTGGGATAGTGTTAGGTAGCAGGAAGTTAGAAGTATAAGTTCTAGAATCTTATGGAACTGTGAAGACTGCATTTTTATAATCTATATTTTATGAATAACTGGAAGAGAAGAGCTTGAACGCAACTAACAAAGCCATACTGTGGTTTATAAATTAGAATTATTTGCTTCATGATATAATTTGTCAGAATGTATTTTTCTTGTCCTCAGATAAATTGACAGACAAAATATTATATCAGCTCACTAAATTGAAAAGTAAGTTAGATATAAGAATTTTACTTGGCAATTAAGGTCACTCAAAAATGAATTAAAATTGTAAAATCTCTTTTTACAAAAAGTAATACTAAGGAGAAGGGGTGGTCAAGTTCCCTGATTTATTCATTCTATATATGCCTTTAAACACCACACCCACAAATAGGAGCAATTTTTACACTACCCAAAAGTTTAAACTTATAATGTGGTTATGGAAGCATTATTTGGATTTGATCATTATATGCAGTCAACATATATCAAATGATCACTGTGTATCCATAAATTGGTATAGTTAAAAATAATGGTTACTAAAAAGAAAACAATGAAATTTCTCATAAAATTTTGGGCAATAGACAATATCCATGAAGCTTAGCTGTGGACCTGAAATGGAGAATGGCTTCGTGGCTGCACATTTCTTTCTGAGAGATGCTTGCTTCATTGTGTCCACCACCAACTACTATTGCTGGGGCAGGCACATTGCTCAGGTAGAATGTGTTAATTAAGCAGTTAATTGTGGTGCCATCTGATCAGCACACATATTTCTGTGATTGAAAATGTGTCTGAATCTTATTTCCACAGCATTATCACATTGTCTCCAGAGTCTTTTTTTATTGTGATGAAATACACACACACACACACACACACACACACATACATGCACATGCAGGCACCCGAGTACACACAATATTATCATTTTAACCATTTTAAATGCAAGAAATAAATCAAGCCCCAGAGAAGCCATTATGGGAAAAGCCTCCATTGATTGAGATGAATTTTCTCACAATTCAAGGAGTGAGAGTTTGAAATAATTGGGTTAAGTTAAAAGCAAAAACACAAAATGAAAAACAAATAATCTATAATAAAAACAATTTCCTGGAGGTGTGGGACTGACTTGGAAGGGGTCCAGGGAACTTTCTGACAGTGATCAGTATGTTGTATACCTTGAGGTGGATACATACTGCATGGTTGTCGGTACTGATCAAAACTCACCAAACTGCATAGCAAAAAGCATTTCATTGAGTAGAATGAGATTCCAACTTAAAACTCCAAAGGTTTTAAAATAACGCTACTTTCTGGTCTTCAATTAGTGATGATTGAGATTTGAGTAATTCCTTAAGGTTGTTGATGTTGGGCCCTTTTGTCTAATCCCAGAGCCATGAACTCTGAGTGAAAGCAGGGGCTCTAGGGATTGGATCCCAGGGCTGATGCCTATAGCAGTGACCTTGGCTGAGTCCTTAAGGGATCAGTGCTTCAGTATCCTTGTCAGCCAGCTATGGAGAGGATCAGCTTTGGTCTCAGAGCGTGGTTGATTATTTATTTACTTGTGGCATTTGAATATACGAATGCATATGCATGAACACCATGGCCTGAGTGTGACGTCCCAGCACAGCCTGTCACTTTCTTCGAAGCAGGGTGTCTTGTTTGCTGTTGTGCATGCTGGGCTAGTTGGCCTGTAAGCTCCTGGGGTGCTCCCGTCTCTGCCTCCCATCTTCCCATAGGAGCACTGGGATTGGAGGTGCTTGTGCTGTGAATCTGGTTTTTATGTGGCTCTAAGGACTTGAACTCAGATCCTCGTGAATGCGGGCCAGGTGCTTTGCCTACAGAGCCATCATCTCACCCTCTGGCTGTTTTCATTACATAGAAAGTTCTGAGACTATCGCTGATACCAGTCAGAACAGTTAGAGGCTAGGATGGTTTCCTTGACAATGATCTGGAGTATTTGGGATTGTAGGGGGTAAGGCTATGCCCTTAGTTGGTGCCTCAGTCACAGGTCATGGGCAGTCCAAGGGCAGCACCCATGACCGCCTGGCTGCTCAGCTCAATGGGCACTCCAAGTATGCACGCTTTGAAGACTTTACCAGGCAGTTAGATGGGAGAGCTTTCTCCCCCACAAATCTGCAGTGACACTACGTAACTTCTTGGAAGATAAGCAGGGCTTCAAGCAGCACATAACCTTTAAAAGCTGAATAAAGTCCACAGACATTATGAAAGGTTCTCAGCAAAGATAGAAAGGAAATGTTGCAATAGTTTGAGGGTTCTTAAAGTTAGATCAATAATTCTGATAAGCTTTTGGTGGCTTTTTCTTTCTTTCTCTAGAGAGATAAACTTATGAAAATGGCAGCTGTGCATTCCCCCTCGGGGAATAAAAGCAAGTTGCATTCAAGTGATGTTAAATTAATGTTCCTTCACTGCTTTTATTGAGAGCCTATTATTATCTAGATACAGCTCTGGGAGCAGAAGAAGATGTATAGAGAATAGTAATTCTCTGTGGAATTTCAACTTTGGGAGGAGACACGTGTGCACAAATCACTGCAACACCTGTGAATAGCAAGCAGGCTGCTCTGGAGATGCAGAGCAAAACCTGCTGGGAGGGCTGTCTGGGCAAAGAACTCTGAACACGGAGTTGAGAGAAGCTTGATAGAGCCGCTGTCATGTGGGTGCAGAGAGAAGGGTTGCTCCAGTGGTGAGGGTATGACAGATACAGGGCCCAGGAGTGAATCCACACTGCCCATCATTTGGACCCTTTCGCTTGCATGTTCAAGATAGGGCAAAGAACAAGACTAGAAGTCAAAGTGACTTTCTTTATTTTAATCAATGTGGAATCACCTTGACACAGAGATGCCCCTGATAGGCTAAGGGGAGCATGCCACTCAGGCTCAAAGCAATGACAGCATTTCTTACTGTGCCCACTCAGCAATCCTTACTGCTTCTGAATGTTAGCTTGTTTGTGAAAACAGAGATTGTTATTCTTAAGTTGACTCTTGGTCTCAATTATCATGTGATTACATGAAATCAGGGTAAGGGAGGAATGAATACAGCTATGTTGTCCTTAGGGACCAGGGCCTTTCATGATCTACTCACTATATTTAGATAGGACTTGTAAGAATGAAGGTGTGAGCATGCCTGACTTCTGTGATCACATGTCCTATTAATATAAGCTAGTAACCACTTCTAGTGTGAGTTAGATTGACAACTTCTTCATTTTCTACATAGAAGGAGCAGAGAGAATGTCCACATGACTTCAGTGAATGACAGGGAGAAAGTGATTCCAACCAGGGGAGGAATGTGTCTGCATTCTGGATCCCTGAGAGGGGGAGTGGTGTCAGGAGAAACAAGGGTGTCCTGTGATCAGCAGGGCAAGGGATCCCCAGGCTGTGGTGGGTGATGTGCCTGAGTGTGCTGATTTAGATGGAGAGTTAGAATCTCCCTGCTTATCAAAGGTTTTCTAGACTTCATGGCTCCTTCAAACACCTCTCTCTCTCTCTCTGTCTCTCTCTGTCTCTGTCTCTGTCTCTCTCTCTCTCTCTGTCTCATTCACATTTCATAAATATTAATCTACTTTTTTTCTTTTCTGTTGCTGTGATATCATGACCACAAAGCAACTTGGGGAGGAAAGGGTTTATTTGGCTTACAGGTTACAATCCATCATTGAAGGAAGCCAAGGCAGGGATCTGGAGCAGAAACCATGGCGAAATGCTGCTGCTTATTGATTTGCTCTCTCTATCTTGCTCAGCTACCTTTCTTATATAGTCCAGGCCTACCTGCCTAGGGATGGTAACATCCACAGTGGGCTTGGTCCATCTGCATCAATTAGCAATGAAGAAAATGGGTCCACAGACATATTCACAGGCCAATCTGATGGAGGCAATTCCTTAATTGAGGTTCCTGCTTCCCTGTGACAGTAGGTTGTATCCAGTTGACAATGAAGACTTAGCAGCATGTATACTATGAGAGTTTCATTCTACAAATATGAATGCTGAGGATCAGAGAGACCAAGGGATTTGTCCAGTGAACACAACATGTAAACAAATGGCTGCTAGATACTATATCAATTTGCCCTCGGCTATATTCGCTCAGAATTGAGACACTGTGGTTCATTAAATCTTAGGGAAAAATGCAAAGTGCAAAAATGTATGCATATGAGCACACATACACATACACATACACAAGCATACACACACACACACACACACAAACACACACACCTTCACTTTTGTCTAACAATAACAGAACTTTAGTGGTAATCATCCAACTTCTTGGTTTCTTCTTTGGTTATACCTATTTTTATTTAGAACAACAGCTATCAATAAGAATTCCTAGGTATAACTCTATTCTGTACTTGCACTTCCTGTCTGGTTTCATGTTTATAGCAAGAACAGTTCTCTCTTAGCATATGCTTATCCTAGAAAGTCTTTCCTATCTCTTTCCTTTGCAGGTACTCCTTGATAGCCACACTGTTGAGCTCTGGTGAAAGTCATTTTCTCTCTTCACAGATATTTGAACCTTTTGTGCTTACCAGCTAATTATTGTACCCACCAGCAGTGACTGGGCAGCATAGAAAAAATAGTGCTTGGTAATATGAAAAACGTGTGTGTGTGAATTCCTTCTACAGAGAATATGAAGACTGAACTGAATGCTTGGATTCATTGACTCTTGTTTATTGTAGGGTATGGAGCTATAATTACCTTATTCGTTTTCCAACATCTACTCTACCAGCATGCTTTAAAATGTGAAGAAATTGTAAATTATGGTGGTAGAACCACTCAGTGGAGGTAGAAATGGCTGCCCGATCCTTCTTCAATTTTTAAATTGTTTGGACACAGTAGCAACTGTGAAAACGATGGGCTTGGTGTTTGTCAAACCACCAGCGCACTGCAAGACTTCCAAGCAGATCTTATGTGTGGCATGCCATGGACTGAGTGGCAGCTGAAAAATAGTCACCAGCATGCCTGGCATTAAGGGGCATCGCTGAGACTCTGTGATTGAAATGGAAGGTTTGCTGTCTGCTCCTCTTCCTGTTGCAGAGTCTGCTGACCAACACATTGAGTGTGTCCATTTCTCCCTTGTCCCAGAAAAAGGTTTTCTAAGCAAATATGGAAATGTATTATATGCTTTCCTCTTGCCAGCTTGCTTTCCACGTTTATTAAAAATTTAAATACAAACTATATTTTCTGCTCTAACTTATATGAGCGCAGAAGCAAATATGACCCAGTCCCTGACCTCAGACACATCATAGTCTAGTTAAGCAGCAAAAGACTACATTTCCCCAATTTCCCCCTGCATTGCTGTGGCTGCCCCCACACAGATGTGTTGTCACAAGCAACGGAGCTCATTGTGGTGACATCCACTGCTATCTTTGTTCTCCTACAGCCACCTTCCACCTCTTCTGTGTCTAGATCCAATCACATTAATGGCAAGGACGCCTTTGGGATGGACAAGAGCAGTCAATTGCAGAAGCTCATACCTTAGTTGGCACAATTGTTTTAAGAATATCTACGTAATCCAACATGTGCAAGGCAGGCACCCTTTTCTGAGAACTTTTGCTGGAGCAGACAACAAAGAATTATTAATCTCCTTCATTTAATAGTTTAGAAAGATATGAGTCCACCTGATAGCAAATGTGCAGTCACAAGGAGAGGTTTTTAAAGATGCCCTGTAGAGAAAAATAGTGATGAGTGAAATCCAGAAAGCTATCCCATGACATCAAATCTCACATTCCTACCTTAGCTATCCTATGATGTCAAATATGTTTCTTCCCTTATATACCTGGATTTTTATATTTCTTTCTTTATTTTTTTCATTAAGAATTTTTATTCATTTTACATACCAACCACAGATCCTCTCCTCTTCCCTCCTCCCACTCTCCCCAGCCTTCCCCACCAACTCACCCCTCATTCCCTCCTCTGACAAGGTAAGGCCTCCCATGGGGAGTCAGCAGAGCCTGGTACATTCAGTTAAGGCAGGTCCAAGCCCCTCCACCTGCATCAAGGCTGTGCAAGGCTCCCACCATAAGTAGTGGGCTCCAAAAAGCCAGCTCATGTACCAGGGATGGATCTTGATCCCACTGCCACTGCCAGGGGGTGCCTTAAGCAGATCAAGCTACACAACTGTCTCACTTATGCAGAGGGCTTAGTCCAGTCCCACAGAGGCTCCACAGCTGTTGGTCTAAAGTTCATGTGTTCCCATTAGTTTGGTTTGGTTGTCTCTGTAGGTTTCCCCATCATGATCTTGATGCCCCTTGTTCATAGAATCCTTCTTCTCTCCTTTTGACTGGACCCCTGGAACTTGATGTCAACATGTAGAAGATTGCAAATAGATCCATATCTATTGCCATGCACAAAACTCAAGTCCAGCTGGATTTTTCTAATCAATATGCTCAAAATTTTTTGTGTGCTTACATTAGATGGAGATGAGTCTTATTTGTCCTAATGTTTTGTTTTTGTTTTTGAGATAGGGCCTTGCTATGCAGTGCAGGCTGGGCTGGACTTCACCACGCAGCATAGCCTAGCCTTCACCTTGTCTTATTCCTTCCCAGCCTCCTGAGCTGTAGGATTACAGCTGTGCACTGCCATGCCCCATGCCAGGCTCAGATTGAATGTTTAGTCGTTTCAAATAGAAAGAATCCTGATAAATAGTGAGAACTGGTGCCAAAAATGGGGAGGAAAGTTTGGGAACTGAAATGTGAAGGTGGAATATGAAGGTGGCTTTGTGAATAAGTGATAGGGAACACTTTTTTTTTGAGACAGAGTCTCACTATGTAAGTCTAGCTATCTTAGAACTCACTATACAGACCAGGCTGGCCTCCAACTCACAGAGATCCATCTGCCTCTGCCTCCTGAGTTCTGGGAAATAGAAAACTCTTTATTGCCTCCTAACCCCTCCCCCATACACAAAACTACCATCATCTCCTATAATTTGGGATTTTTTTTTAATTGCAAGATAGCACAGTATCTTGTTGCTGCTAAGGTTCTCTTGAGACTTCAATTTTATACCCCACAAACTCCAGAACATTAGTTTTCTTGAATATATTGGATTGTAAGCTCTGTAATTTAGTCTTTAGTACACTTCTACAAAGGGACAAATTGATTCATCTGAAAGCTAAGAGAAGATGGGTGCTCCTTTTTATCCAAAGTCCAATGTTGATAACTTTAGTGGTGTCAACCTGTAAAGGTCAGGCAGTGGTGTTGATGCTCAATGGAATTGCGAAGCTAAGTTTTCTAAGTTTACAAAAAAGTTAGTATAAGCAAAGACAGAATAGTGAAAAATCTGGAGCAAGGTGAGCATTTCCTACGGCCTGGGCAGCTGGGATACAACGATACACCATGGAGAAGGCACAGGATTGTCCTTGGGTCACCACCCTGTCCTATCCTTCACTCTGCTTTGAGGCAGAATTCAAGGCAGAAGCCATTAATCTGGGGCCAAAGAGGATGGTCAGAATGCCAGGGCTATTGATAAACCATCAAAAGGGCAGGATCTTGATTCAAAGATAATGATCAGACATGGTGTATGGCCTCGGTCTGGCAGTCTGCAGAAAATGAAACTGTCAGATAGCCAACTTGGACTTTAAAGGATATTTATGGCTA